>PVKE010011481.1:0-40150 GCA_004027555.1 Craseonycteris thonglongyai | reverse complement strand
CTATGTTTTAACTGTAAAATTAGGGGGTCTTCTTATACGCCCGGTCGTCTTACACGCCGGAAAATACGGTATAAGTGAAGTCATATCTTTCTTGATTTCTTTCAGTCTCATTGATCTTGCTTAATTTGATGATTTCAAGGTTCATCCATGTTGTCACAAATGGTTGTATTTCATCTTTTCTTATCGCTGAGTAGTATTCAATTGTGTAAATATACCACAACTTCTTTATGAAGTCATGTATCAAAGGACACTTCGTTTGTTCCCATGACTTGGCCACCATGAACAGTGCTGACAATTGCCTATTTAGACACTATTTTAGTAGCTGGCAAGAATCACTGAAGAACAAATATCCCAGACCTCCAGTATGGGAGGTGAGAACCTTCACCTTGGAGCCATCCCAGTGGTTACTGGTTGCACCACAGTACAGCATATGGGTTTGCACAGGCCAGGGATGGGAATTGAACTTCAGACCTTGCTATTGTGAGGAAAGCACTCAACCGCTGAGCTATCCCACCATCCCCTACCTATTGCTCTTGAACATGAAAATAAACAATTCATGGACTACGAACAGACCAAGTGAATGACAGCACACCATAATTGTTAAAATATATATGAAAAGGGAATAAAAACTCATTAAAGAATACATGAGTTTCCATGAGTTCTTGGTAGGAATTCTTTTTCTGCCTGAGAGTTTTGCTGTCCCTTTGCCTAAAATGATTTTCCCGTCTCTCTTCACCTGGCTGGCTCCTACTCATCCCTCAGCAGTTCACTGAAATGTCCCTTCAGAGAGAACTTTCCTGACCATCCCATCTAAATTAGGTGACTTCACCCATCACCCTCTCTTATGCATCATTCTCTTTATTAGTCTATCATATCTATCTATCTATCTATCTATCTATCTATCTAATCATCTATCTACTGTCTATCTATATCATCTATTTTTCATCTATATAAACATTTAAATGTCTTCCTACCCCACTTGACTCAAAGTGGGCTACAAAGGGAGAGATCATTTTCCATTGTCCATCATGATTTTTCCAGATTCTAGCACTTAATCCCTACTTTGCCCCCAATGAATGTATATGTATGAGATAAAATCTACCTACTAAAGGTGTATTGACTGCCAAGAAATTAAATAGTCAAAGCACACTTCCTTTGGTTTTCTGTGATAAGTACACCCTACCACTGTTCTGTGTGCAAATACATTGCACTATTTGTTCTCAGTCTATTTTTCCCTGTGTATGTGGTATAAAATGAGGGCGAGCTCTATTCTGTCAGTATGTGACATGGTTGTGCCAAGACCATTTCACACTCCACATACATAATTAACTTTGCTCTTAGCTTTTGGCATCAATCTCTGAAGCACTGTGGGAAATCTTTAGTTAGCCTTGATATAGAAACATTCCTGGTCTAGTGATGAGTCACCTTAGCCAAGCAAAGAACCTGGGATTGGTAAGGCTTCCTTGAAGATGATGCTCAATTAAAAGAAGAAAATGAAAGGGACATACGATTGTTCTCATTTAAAACTTCTCAAGCTAGATGTGAGGTTTATGCCTCTAAACCTCAGCCATTTAACTCAGTGACATCCTACCATGTGACACTGTTGATTCTCCCCTCCAGTACTGGAGCCCATTTTTCCTGTCCTCCAGCCTGGATTGAACATATGACCTGCTTTTGCCAATAGGACTTTAGCAAATGTGACATAGCGGAACTTTAAAAGTGCTTGTGCTTTGGGGTTTCTCTTGATGGTCTTTGGGCCCTGAGACCTCCATATGAAGAATACCAGGCGAACCTGCTGGAAGGAGCATGAGGAGCAAAACTGGTCCATTGCCACTGAGGGCCTCCCAGGCTGCCCAGACTGCCAACCACCAGACACGTGAGTGAAGTGATCATAGATCGCCCAAACCCAAAGGAAGGAAGTGCCCAACTAAACAGAATCATGGAAAATCAATGATTTGTGCTTCAAGCTGCTAATTTTGAGAGTGGTTTGTTAGGCAGCAGAAGCTGACTATAGAGTGACAGACAGCATATTACTGTTTAACTTGCCAAAGAATCTACAACTTCTAAGTTTGACAGTGTTTGTCAAACTCACTAGTACCCTAAGATTGTCCAACACATAAAAAGAGACTTCCTGATCCAAAGTTTGGGAATCAACGCATATTCTAAAGCATTTTTCACTTTGAGATTTGCAAAACAAATTGTCTATTAAATATTCTGAAAATCTGTGTGGTAAAAGAAAACAAACATGCTAAAACTTTTTAAGACACCCCCGCACACACATGTTCAAGCTTTTGTGAACACTTGGCCTCACAGTCTTGGCATGGTCATCATTGCTGAAATCTGATTCTGAATGTAACGGTCAGGGGCCTGGACGAGAACCGTGAGATTTGAGTTCGGTTTAAAGTGTGTACCACTTACAAACCCTAGGACCTTTTACAAATCTAATTTAGTCAAATTAGGTAAAATAAGAAACAGTTCCTGCCTTGAGTCCCTTCTAGGTCATCATCAACCTATTCATGTCACCTGGGATTGAAATTTACAGAGTGCACCGACACTTAGTTCTTTGTATTGGTGCCAACCCTGAAGTGGCACATCATTCATTTATCTAAAAAAAAATTTCAAGAGCCTGCTGTACATCAGGTACTGTTCTGAGTGCTGGGAACATATTAGTGACCACGTCCTTTCCATGAAACTGTGTATTCTAATCAAGGAGGTAGACAATAGATCTGGGAGGAAA
Organism: Craseonycteris thonglongyai; assembly: GCA_004027555.1. Taxonomy (NCBI): domain Eukaryota; kingdom Metazoa; phylum Chordata; class Mammalia; order Chiroptera; family Craseonycteridae; genus Craseonycteris; species Craseonycteris thonglongyai. The sequence continues at coordinate 37,413 of PVKE010011481.1, read as the reverse complement.
TAGCTAATATAATGTCAGATGGAAATAAGGACTGTGAAGCAAAACAGAAGAAAAGTCTGGAGCAGTGGTTCTTAAACTTCAGCTTATACCAGAATCACCTGGCGGGTTTGTTAAAATCCACATTTCTAGGTGCCATCTCTCAGAGTTTTGGTAGAGCTAAAATGGGAATTAAGAACTTGCATTTTTCACAAATTCCTAGATGCTACTGATGGGAGCACTACGCTTTGAGAAGCAGTAGGATAGAGTGACAGGAAGCTGTTCTTTTAGATAGGGTGGTCAGTAAAGGTCTCTCTGACCAACCGAGATATCACTGAAGTGAGGGAGGAAGCCATGGGAAGATCCAGGAAGAGAACTTTAGGTAGAGGGCATAGCATAGCACGTGCAAAGTCCCTGTGGCAGAATTAAGCTTGTGCTGTAGAAATAACAAGGGCTAATTTTCCTAGGAGCTATTGATATAGTAGCAAACCAGAGTCTTTGTCACCTATCACAGCATGAATTATGGGTCGCTATCTCCAGTATTATGGACTGCAGGGTCCACTAGAGTGGAGCTTTCCACCAGATTATTTCCTGATAAGACCCACTTTCTGAAATAGTTATTAGAATAAAAGAAACTGTAAGAGTTGAGGAGTTTGGGTTAAGTTATATGTAGGACTAAGTGTATGTAGTACCATTGCTTTCTGTCCTGTTTAAAATGGGCCATCTGGTCAGCCTAATTATATGCCAGGAGGAAACTGGTGATGGGTCATGTTTCATTTGTAGAGGTCCACTGGTTGTGGTTCTGACACCCAAACTGGGCGTTACATAAATTCACAGGGTCCCCAGTCCTTGCCTCTAGCTTGCAGATGGGTCTTTTCTCAGGTCAAGACATGTCTTTCACTGTGGCTCCTTTTGTGTTCATGGGTTTTCCTGAGATAATAGTGAGTTATGTTTTTTTAGAATATTCGTCACCTGGGAGACATTTTTCACATTCTTTGTCTCATTAGATTTTCATAGTTTGATTTTATGATGCCAAAAAAACAGAAATTATTATCCTTATTCTACGCATGAGAAAACCGAGGCTCAGAGAAACTATCCCTGACAACCATTTCTTTCTCTTCTCTTCATATGGTCTTTTTCCTTGATAGGCAAACTGTCCCAGCTATGATGAGTATGTAGTAAATAGTGGGGCAGGGCAGTGAAGGCCAAGCTTATACTCTTCCAGTCACTGCCTCTCTTGAGGACATTTGGTCTCAGGTCTCTGACTACCACTTGTGTGCATTTCATCATCACCATCAATCATAAAAATGTGTGACCTCACTCAGAAGGAAGATCATTTGTAAGAATAAAAGGAAAATCAACCTTTATTGAGCACTCAAGATTGAGGCACTTAGCTCAATATTTTTAACATATGACTTTAGTTAATCCCACTGCCAATGAGGATTTTCTCCATTTTCAGGATGAAAGAACTAGGGCTCAAGGAAGGTAACTAATGAATCTGAGGGAAATAATGTGAGTAACTCAATACCACTTTTCACTACCAGTGTTTCCTCTAACCTCAGTAGCCACAAAGCCTTCTTTAAATATTACACTGAAGCCGAAGGAAGAACCAAGTATATACGTGATAGGAATGAGACACTTCCTGGTAGGGACAGTTCCATGTCAGTCAATGCAACATTTTGAATCAATAACACTTTTTTTTTCTGAGTAAGAGATAAAGGGGTTTTAAAAAAATAACCTAGAGGAAATGTCTATCATTGTCATTAAAAAACTCAAATGTCCCCATATGAAGGACCACTTTTCATCATAATTATTATTATTTGTTTACTAAGATTAATTTTAGAGCAGCTTTAAGTTCACAGAAAAATTGAGAGAAGATACACAGATTTCGCATATATTTTTACTTCTTGCCTCCCACACCTGCATAGTCTTCCCCATTAACACCCCGCACAAGAGGGGAACATTTGTCACAATTGAGGAACGTACACTGACACAACATGATTACCCAAGATCCATAGTTTACAATACTCTCAGTGCTGTACATTCTGTGGTTTGGATACATGTATAATGACATATTCATCATTATTATATCACATAGAGTATTTTCACTACCCTAAAAATCCTCTGTGTTCCACCTATTAATACCTCACCCAATCCCCAACCCCTGGCAACTCATCTTTTAATTTTTCCAGTTTTGCTCTTTCCAAAATGTAATAGCCTTGAAATTACCAATACGTAGCCTTTTCAGATTGTTTTTTTCATGTAAGAACATGCATTTGAGTTTTCTTCACGTGTTTTCATGGCTTGATAGCTTAATTGTTTTAAGCACTGAACAATATTCTATTATCCGGATATACCACAGTTTACCCATTCACCTACTGAAGGACCTCCTGGTTGCTTCCAAGTTTGGGCAATTATGAATAAACTTGCAATAAACATCCATGCACAGGTTTTTGTGTGGTTATAAGGTTTCAACTCTTTTGTGTAACTACCAAGGAGTACAACAGTTGGATTCTGTGGTAAGAGTTTTGTGAAAATTGCCTAACTATCTTCCAAAGTGATAGTACCATTTCCTATTCATCCTGTTGCTCTACATTCTCACCAGCATTTGATGGTGTTAGTGTTTTGGATTTTGGTCATTCTATAATAATAGGTGTGTAGATGCCTCATTGTTATTTAAATTTTTCTTTCCTGGATAGCATATGATGTAGAGCATCTTTTCATGTGTTTATTTGCTATCTCTATATCTTTGGTGAGGTGTCTGAGAAGGTCTTTGGCCCATTTTTTAATCAAGTTGTTTGTTTTCTTAATGTTGACTTTTAAGAGTTCTTTGTACATTTTTAATAACAGTCTTTTATCAGATAGGTCTTTTACAAATATTTTCTCTCAGTCTGTGGCTTGTCTTGTTGTTCTCTTGACATTGCCTTTGGCAAAGCAGAAGTTTTTAATTTTAATGACGTCCATCTTGTCAATTCTTCCTTTCATGAATTGTTCCTTTGATGTTATGTCTAAAAAGTTAGGGCCATACCTAAGATCATCTAGAGCAGGGTGTCCAATCTTTTGGCTTCCCTGGGCCACACTGGAAGAATTGTCTTGGGCACATAAAACGCACTAAAACTAACGATAGTTAATGAGCTAAAAAAAAAAAGAAGGGGTGGGGGATGTCTCAAAAAAAATCTCATAATGTTTTAAGAAAGTTCACGAATTTGCATTGGGCCACATTCAAAGCCATTCTGGGCCACATGTGTCCCATAGGCCACAGGTTGGACAAACTTGATCTACGGTTTCTTCTATGTTATCTTTTAGGAGTTTTATAGTTTTGCATTCTACACTTAGGTCTGTGATCCATTGCAAGTTAATTTTTGAGAAGGGTGTAAGGTCTAGGTTCATTTTATTTGTGTGTTGATGTCTACTTGTTCCAGCATCATTTGCAGAAAGACTATCTTTGCTCCGTTGTATTGCCTTTGTTCTTTTGTAAAATATCACTTCACTGTATTTAAGTGTATCTATTTCTGGGCTCTCTGTTTACTTAATTGATCTATTTGTCTATTATTTTGCCAATACCACACTGTCTTGATTAATATAGTTTTATAGTGAGCCCTGATATTAGGTAATGTCAGTTCTCCAACTTTGTTCTTCTTTAATACTGTACTGGTGAGTCTTGGTCTTTTGCTTCTCCATGTAAATTTTAGAATTAGTTTGTCAGTATCCCCAAAATAACTTGTTGGCATTTTAATTAGGATTACACCAATCTGTATATCAACTTGGAAAGACCTGACATGTTAACAATATTGAGTTTTCTTATCCATTAACTCAAACTATACTTCTATTTATTTAGTTCTTTACTTTTGTTCATTATCATTAATTTTAATGTCATAGGAGAGTACAAGAATGAGTGAAAATTATTGAAAGAAATACAAGAAAAGAACATTTTATGACCTGAATTTAGGGAGTCTCTTGCTAGTAATTTATTAAATCCAAAAATGATAGCAAATTGAATCTGTAGTTCATCAAAATAAGCAAATAAAAGCTTTCTACAACACATGGACAATGTAATGAAGAATTATACACCTGGAAACAATGTAATTGTTATCAACCAATGTCACCCCAATAAATATAACAATTTTAAAAAAAGCTTTCTGTCATTTTACTTACATATCTAATGGGAAAAGCTTTTAAAATGGCCAGGAAAACAACAAAAACAACTAAGCTGATTTTCTGTCTTCCCAAAAGAAGCTGCCATCATGGATTGAGCTCATTTCATTTTTACCCCATAAAGTGGAGAATAATACTAAAACCTGCTTTAAATTTTCAATTTCCAAGGTTTTTAGTTTAGTTAATAAATGCAAAAACATTGTTAAAAACAATAAGGAGCTGTCCATAAAATAAATGTCTTTCTCTAGCCATTGCATGAGGATAAAACTGCATATACTTTTAAAATGTAAAAGCTGGGAGGGCTTTTAGGAATTAGATAGTTCAGTCTCTTATATTTATTCATGTGAATGGGAGGGCCAAGGGAATATGAAGAAGTATGAGCCTGACTCAGATCAGACTAGATCAGCTCCAAACCCAGCATGCGGAGCTTTGTGGATGACTATACCCTCACCTGTATTGGAAAAGAATTCCAGGCATTCTAGAAACTGGATGTTAGAGAAAGGCTTTCTAACTTAAGCATTTAGTATCAGCTAGGAAGTGCTACAGAAAAAAAATTCATAAAAAGATTTTTCTAAGAACAAAGTCATTTCCTCCAAAAGACCATCATTAAAGGCTAGAATTTATAGATCAGCAAAGGAGTCTGCCTCCAGAAAAATATTATTTCTGCAAAGCTAAATTCAGCTATTCATCTGCATTTGTGCTCAACCTTTGCCAAAGATAGGAGTGTTCTTCCTCTTCCAGAGAATTTACATCCTGTTGAAGGACATGGAAGCCCCACATTGACTCTCCAGCTTATTGTTCTTTCTCCAGAGCCTGCAACAACAGCGTCTGCCCGGGGGCAGGCAGTTCGCAAATATTGTTACAAATATTTGTTGAGTAGATGAATTTAGATAAGAGGTATCTTTCAAAACAAGATTTTAGCCTTTGCCATTTTTCTAAGTTTTCAAATAGCATAAATTAAGTTTTTACACAATAATGACAGGTATATTCACTGACCACTTACTATGTGCCAAGCACTGTGTTCAGCATTATCCACCTACTATTTACAGTTATTCCTTATCAAGAAGACATGATTATTTTCTCCATTTTTACAGATAAGAAAACTGAGGTGTCGAGAAGGTAAGGAACATGCCCAAAATGATTACAAAAGCTACAAACCGAGAGCTCAAATCCTTAGCCAGTTCGTTCTCTGGTATGAACCTCAATGGAGGGCTTTATTCTAAATCTGCGTGAATTTAAACTTAGGACTCTCTTGTTTTCTCTGTTAGTTCTAGATTAGATTGTTTGCCCCCTGGTGTATCACTTATGGATGCTCAAAATACGTATGTTCTGAAGTTGTGTCTGTAGGAGCACTATGACTAATATTTTATGCAATGCTTTGTAAATTTGCAATAAGGCAAAGAGAGCTATAATATCTGAAGATGGGAAGTGTCAATAAAACCTACATTGCCCTCAAATTGAAAATCTCATTTAAACTGACAAAAGCAAGTAAACTCAAAGTTACGACTGTCACTCCAGATATGACTCATTCAGGAATTTAAGGATCTGAAAATCGCCCACAATCATAACCATCATATTATATGTGTTATTACATCTGGACAGATTAGAATTTATTTCATTTATCTTTCAGAAGGCTAAAAATTAAGATTTAATTTAGAAATATTTTGGTATTCTTACCTTCCTTTCCCCCATTCACCTTTTTCTCGATGCAATTTAATTCATCAACATCTTCATTTTTGCATAGCCATTTAGTATATAGCTTAGTTCAGAGGAAATGGTTTGTGGCTGCAAGTGGAGCTTATAATTGCTACCTAAGACAACAGTAGTTTTGAATATTAATTATTTTTAGGATTTTTTAGGATTTTTATACTTGTGATACTGGATAATATTCACTCGAGTTAGACTTTTGCTTGATATTTTGGGATAACTGTAAGAATAAACAAAAGTTAGCAAATGCTAATTGCCTATCTTCTACTTGCTCATAATTGTGCTTGTATCTCAGAGAACTTTAATTGAATGATTAAGAGATGATATATGATCAGCAGGTCCACTCCTAAGCACATGCTCAAAAGATATGAGTGCATGTATCCATGAAAATAATTGTTCAAGGATTTTCATGGCTACTTCATTTGAAATACTCCCAAACTACAAACAACTGAAATGCCTAAATAAACTGTGGTGGTATATATTTATATGATTAAATATCAAATAGAAATGAAAAATATAACTATCTAATCCACACAATAACATGGATCTATCTCAAAAACATTACATGAAGTGAAAGAAACCAGATGCAAGAGAGAACACATTGTGTGATTCCCTTTATATAAGACTCAAAGGAAAGAAGGAAAGAAGAAAGGAAGGAAAGAAGGAAGGAAGGAAGGAAATAATGACAGGAGTAAAAGATAGTATTTACTTCTAGAAGAGGAGTCGTATGAACAAAGAAAGGTACAAAGAAACTTCCTGGCTTGCTGAAAATGTTTTCTATCTTGCTCTGTGTAGTGATTATTCAGGGGCCTGAGAATATAAAAATTTATCTAGCTGAACACTCAAGTTTTGCCTATTTTACTACACATAAACTCCACTCCAATTTAAAAATCATCACTCTGAAATTTTTTAAAACCACAACATTCTGTTCTGGAGCTATGTACACACTGATGTACCTAGGCCTAGGACATTATTTTAGCAATATATAGTTAAAGAAAAGATGATTTGTGCTCTGATGGAGTTTGGCGTGGCTAGTGGGTATGGTTGGCATACACTAACTACTGCAACAAATAAGCTTGCATATTTCAATGGCTTACCACAAAAGAAACTGATTACTCAATCACTGCATCAGCTCGTTGTGAATCTTCTCATTCTCTTGTATACAGGGATTAAGGGACCGGGTTCCTTCCAGCTTATGGCTTGCTTACTACTTCCTGCCCAGGAGCCTCAGAATCTTCTACCTCCAGCTGGAAAACAAGGGGAGAGAATGTAATTAGGGAATTTTCTAGTTGCCTAGCTGGTGACACGTACGTTACATGGAGGCCTCTTCTGATTGTCCCAGTGCATAGCAGCCCTGTAAGCGAGAAACTAGAGGGATGTCTCATGCTTGCCAGAACATGCTCGCATTTTGCAGCCCCATGTGCCCGCCCCGTCACCCCCTTTCTTGCACACACGTAGCATGGTGGGCTGGTTAAGAGTACAGCCTCTGCTACCACCCATCAGGGCCTGGGCCTGAACACAGGCAAATTATTTGACCTTCCTATGTCTTAGCTTCCCATCTGGAACACGGAGTGCATAAAAATACTGCTTCACAGAGTTCTTGGGGAAATGTTTTAAAATATATGAAGTGTTTAGGATAATATCTGGAACATAATACATATTTAAGAAATATTAACTATATTATGTACTCCTTTGCTATAATCAGCCATGCCAGGATGTCAGCTGCACCTCTAACACGCCCTAGGCTGTGACCATGACAAAGGATCTAGTTCTTTCTCCAGGGACAGCTCAGAAGAGCCCTGTGCTCCAAGACTGGCGCTTAATTTAATACTCTGTTTTCACCATCTTAAAATTCCTAATTTTATCTTTGAACTTGTGTTTCGTAAGTGACATTTAATGGGACAATGCAACATGTGCATGAGCAGAGGTGATACACTCAATATACATGTTCACAGCTGTTCTTTGCTGTTCCACTCATACATAGCATTTTCTTAAAGATTTATTTTATTGTTTGAGAGAATGTGAGAGAGAGAAGGTGAGGCCCCAAAGCAGTCTCCATAGTTATACATCATTAGTTGTGACATAGTGTCATTCCACACAGGTGGATGTAGGGTCACGGTGGATGTGGGAACCGAACTGGGGCCCTCCCATATAGGAGGCAAGAACCTTCACCTCCATCCTGGCAGTTACTAATTGCACCACAGTTCAACATATGGGTTTGCCTGGGCTGGGGCAGGGGCCGGGATTCTATCCGCAGACCAACCTGTTGAACTATCCATATATAGCATTCTTGATGTCCCATGAGCACAGAATTTCGGTGACCCCATGATGTGTGAGGGATCAGTAAAACTCAAGTACAAGGTAAGCACATTACATCTACAACTCAGTAGGTGGGGGCACTGACAACCCCAAAGGCCGTGCAGTCCATTCCAACCAGAACTTGCTTTGAATGCAAAAAGAAGGCAACAACCAAGGGACTCTATCACATCCTTTCTCACTAGTGTTACTTCCCTGCATTAGCTAACCATTTACTCTGAAAATGATGACACTGGAGGAAATGGCAGCCCATAGCTCCTTTTCCTTTCAGCTCTTCCTCACTTGTCAGTTAAGTCAAAGATAGAGTGTTGGTAGAATGAGCACATAGCAAGAAGTAAAATTAAAAAGTTCTGTTTGTTTTGTGCTGTGTTTCCACTGTTCTGCTAAGAACAAAACATGCACACATAAACTACAAAATACATATGTACATGCAAAACATACATATATAAACTATACAATACATACACACATACAAAACATGCATATATAAACTATACAATACATACACACATACAAAACATACATATATAAACTATACAATACATACACACATACAAAACATGCATATATAAACTACAAAATACATATGCACTACAAAACATGCATATATAAACTACAAAATACATATGCACTACAAAACATGCATATGTAAACTACAAAGTACATATGCACAAAAATATAAATTGTATAATTTTGTTGATTTCATGTGAGTTAAATGCTCATATTTGCATTTAAAACTAGCATTTCATGATGTAAAGATGAACAGTAAAGTTGATGTTAACAATTTTAAATATTTATTTTTCTTTACTTAGAATGATATTAAATAGCAAATAAAAATGTTATTATGATTCCAAAGAGAGAGCATGGAAGAAAAGAAATAGCTTTCTATATTGAACATTTAGTGGCATTTTTTTACTGCTTTTTGAATAACAGGCCCCACATTTTCATTTTGTACACAAATAAAATAGCTAGCTGCATCTTTCCCTCACTCTGTCTTCTTCCAAAAGTTCAACCCAGCCTTCTACAGGAAGTCTTCCCTAATCTCCCCTCATCCTTTGTAGGCTATCGTAGTCTCTTGATCAGCAATCATCTAGAGATTTATGTCTACATATTTCTCATTACACTTTCACTCTTAAATTAATTTTGAATATGCCATCTCCCCTAATAGACTGTCTGTCTTTCCTGAACAGCTGGGACAGACTTGGCATTTTTATCTGTCTGGCCATGGACCAGAATCATGGGGACCTACATAGCCAAAACAAATTCCAGGAACTAACAATGAACTGATAGAATCCGAATCTCCAGGGCTGGGTCTCTGGGCTGCACAGCTAACTTGAGGACTAGTTGTGGAGTGAGTGAAAGAATGCCAATGGTTCCAGAACCTGGAATGGTCATTCCTTTCATTCCGACAGCCCCCGCTAAAATCTGCTCTATTCTTGATGGACTGTTTCAAGTGCTACCTAGTTCTGTGAAATATCTGAATGTGCCCTCACCTCACACCCACATCTTTAATTCCCTGACCTTAATTCCTTACCATATATTATCTTTGACCTTGAGCCAATTTTAATTGGACTTTACTTCTCTTCTTAGACTCTGCTAACATTGAGGTTATAGCAGGGTGGGGACTAGGGTGAGGCAAGTGAGGCAACCTCAGTAACCAAGAGAAATTATATTTTAATGCAATATTTTTTAAATCATAATTAATGTAACCATCATCCGTGAAGAACAACATAGCACAATTTTAATAAATATAGGCTCGGACCCCAGACTGGCACCACTGGCCTCATGTGCTTCAGTCTAGTCCCAGCTCTGTTGGGTCCTATATTTTATTGATCATCTCACACCAGTTGTCAGCAAATGAATCTATGAATGAATTGCTTTCTTGAACCGACTGATCAGCTTGGAATTCACAGGTCCTGGTTCTGAAGACGGCTACGGTGGAATGTGCTCGTGGGCCACAGGCACAGTGTGATTGTGTCTTCTCCAATCAGCTGGATTGAGACGGCCTTCAATCAGGCCCCATAACGTTCTCCTCCATTGTACCCCCTGGTGTAAAATCAGGACAAGGATTCCATGTTCTGTTGGTGACCCTTTTTACCATCATGCAGACTGTAAGACAGCCCTCAGAGAGCCAATTCAAATGAAAAGCTCGTATTTCATGCGGTTGCAATAATGTTCCATTACAATGTCCCTTCTTCATTGTTATAAAACATTATTGCAACCTCAGTCTAATGAATTATCTAATAATGCCACCTTACTTAAGGCTTAATTTACTTTGTATCTCAGAAGTTTCCAGGCAAAATGAGACCAGAAAGACAACCACCTGTGAAAATCCAGCTGTCAACTGCTGTGGCCTATCAGAGCCAGGCTTTTTCCTCCGTGGACAACTTGTTCACTCACAGTTAGCCACCAGGGGGCCCCCTGTATGGAACAAGTGGTGCAGACTCCACCGCTTCCCTACACACCAACCAAAACATCTCGGGGCAGCTTCCGCGCAAAACTCGGGAACTTCCTTGCAAAGGAGAAACATTTATCTCCAGCTACAAAACCTTCCAATCCTATGGTTCAGCCTCATTACGAGTAAAGATGCTAAGGAGCAAGAAGAAACGGGGTCTGTGCAGTCGGAAGGGAGAGGCCCCTCCCTCTGGCCAGGGAGCCTTGGGGTCAGCGACTTTCTCTGGCTCAGGAGCTGGGAACAGTTCCCGAGTTCCTGACGGTTGTGTGGTAGTTAATGCTACTATATGCTGGGGTTGTGGCTTCTCGCCCCTTTCCGTGGATGCTCATCAGCAGCTGGAATAAAACACACGTTACTGTTTGGCAATCGAGAAAACTCCAATAAATCACCCATACATTGTTCAGGCACTTGAGGATACATTCGAGTACCAATCGTCATAGCTCTGTCACACTGTTACACGAATAAATGTGTATGTTGAACAACGAAGTCGGAATTATTTTAATATCTATAAGAAAATAACTGTACTCTGTGGTCAGAATAGTTTTGTTGCAACTATAGCTTCTTAAGGACTACATTTTAGCTTTTGGTTGCTCAATATTTTTACAAGCATTCTTCTAGTCCAGAACGCAGCTTACTGCTTCATTTTCTATCAACTGAACCCTTGGCTTTAGGAGTTAAGGGGGCTGGGGGGATTTAGAAATTAGCCTTTGCCTGGGCAGAACTTTTCAAGAGTATAGATTATTATTTTCAAGAGTATAGTATTATTTTCAAGAGTATAGTTTTATTTGTACATATCCAGGGTAAAGACAAACAAACAAAGAGGCCCTTCTGGAACCCGTGGGGCGTGTCACCCCAGCACACATCCCCGGGGATATGCATAATGGTGTGAGGGGCTCTCCCCCAAGGACAAGCCAGGTGTTCTCCCAACTCCCATTCCCGGGAGGTGGTGATGGTAAGAGATCGCCAGACGGCGCGGCGGCAGGAGGCCCCAGGAGCAGCCAGATCGACAAGTGGTTTGAAGGAAAAGCGAGGAGCAGGGCCCGGCAGGGCAAATTAAAGCCCATGCTTTTGGAAGTCACCTCCTCCCCGTCCCCGCCGTCACTTGTGCTCATTCCTTCCTCTTTGCCCGCTAGAGGAAGAACACCCAAACCAGAACCTCTGCGTGCGCACAAGCGGGTGGGTGGACGCGCGGCCACCCAAACCAGCACAGCACCGCCACCTCGGGGAGGGCACCCGGGGCTGGGGGGGGGGGGGGCGCCGCCGAGCCTGCGGAGGCAGGTGTGGCGGTGGGCAGCCGGCACGGTGTGTGCGTAGACGCGGAGCAGGGGGCGCGAGCCCCGAGGGCTGGACAAGTCAGAGAGCCCAGCGGGCGCCGGGCAGGAGCCGGGACTGGGGCGTCGGGTGCCAACCAGCGGCGGCGGGGCGTGCGGCCGGGAGGCCATTTCCTCGCTGCGCCCCTGGCGGAGCTCGGTTTGCCTGCTCCTGGCCGCCGCCGCGACAGTCGACCGCCGAGAGGGCTGGAGGGGAAACCAGGTCACCGGTTCGCAGACGCGTCGCGGAGCGGGCGTCCCGGGCTCGGAGTAAGGCAGCGCCCGGGGAGCGGGCCGGGGCGGGCTGGGCGCGCGGGGGGCCGGGAGAGGCGGGGACTCCGGCGCCCGGGCCACACGGGCTTCCTACGCCTATAAAAGTGGAGTGGCAGGGGAGGGCCGACGCGGCCCTGGCGGCGGCCGCCTCGCTTCGCCCAAGGAGTTGACATTTTGCAGGAGTCGCGCGACGTCCCGTCGCCGGCGCTCCGCGGGACCCGGCCGCCGGGAGGAGGGGGCGGAGGAGGGTGGAGACTGTGGGGCTTGGCCAAGGAAGGCGCACATCCTCGGGCAGGCGGCCGTGACGCGGCGGGGATTAACTTTGCATGAATAATGTGAGTGCGCTTGGAAAGGAGACCTTCTGCTCCCCGGGCTCGGGGCAAGCGCCCGCCGGCTGCCTTCCCCGGGCAGGGGTGCCCATCCCAGCCGGCTCCAGGGCACTGGTAATTTGGCGAGAGGACCGCGCGGAGGCGGAGGTGCGAGGGGGGCGGGGGTGGAGGGCGGAGGAGGGGGCGACAGCTCCAAATGCCCAGGAGGGTGGGCAGGCTGGTGGCCGGGGTGTCGCGGGAACCTGGGCGCGCTAGCAGGCGGGCGTGGGCGGGTGGGGGCGGCGGCCAGCAGCCCGATTACCTGCCTCCGCGGGGTTCCTGCGCCCCGGGTCGGGGAGGAGGTGCCCTGCCGTGCGAGGGCACGGCGCGGCGGCACCCGGGGAGCCACAGCATGGGCGGTGGTAGAGCAGGGTGCCCGGAGGCCGCTCGGGTCGCAGCGGCTCTGTTCCTCAAACCCCAGCTCCTTGTGAAATGGAGTTTGGCATCCTCAGCGCCGAACCGAGTGGAAGTTTCCATGATGAAGAAGTTCTGTGACACGGGGGTTCGGAAAAGGTTGGCAGACGTTGGGAGGGGTTGGTGGAAAGGGACTGTGGGTCCGCCGTCCTTTTTTCTCCTGCTCCGGAACTGCCGGGTTTGGAAAGAATAATCCTGCATGTTGGCGTGCTCTGTGGCCGGTGCCTGGCGACTTGGCTTCTGCCCGCCTCCTCGGGGAGTCGGTGGCGATTTCGTGCGCCTCCGTGGTCGCACTTCTTGGCTTCTCTTGACGCAGCATCTTCCTCTGAGTCGCCTGAAGTTGGTTCTGATGCCAGGAGTTGTGCCCGCTGTGCGTTCCCCCCACCCCGGCGCCACCCCTCGGACAAGGACTAATTGGGGGGGACCTTTTCACTCCTTGTGGATTTTGACCTTCTTAGCTGCCGTTGTCATCTGGGAGGAGGATTTCCTAATGACCGTCGTAGGGTTATTATTACTGCTAATTCTTAAGCCTTCCTATTTGTTGGCGGGAGGAGGGTGGGGGGTGGACATGAGGTGAGTTTTGTACTTATTAAAGGTTAATTGTATAATTTTGTCCAAATGGGGAATTTTAAAATGTCCAGAAGCATAACATTTTGTAAAGCGAGTCAAAGGACGAGAAAAGCATTTACCTAACAGATTTCAGCCTCTCCATCCTCCACTGTCCACACACATTTAGAATTTGTGATGATTCAAACACTACCCCTAATCAGTAAATAAATTTGAAACAAATTGTTTTCCTTTCAGCATGTTACTGGTCTCTGGTGCTAGTGAGATTCGGTTTTAAAGACCTGTTTTGAAGTTAAGAAGAAAAAAGCATTTCTTGGACAGTATTAATATCCGAGCACAGCAATTTTTTATAATGATAAATGTACTAGGTAATGTAGACCTGTTGGCCAATATCTTTACATTATTTGGCCTTATTTTAGTTTATTATGCTTATTTACATGGTAATAATATATAGCATGCACTGGATTACAAGTAAAAATTGCATTTTAGTCAAAACATTCCATGATTCATTCTGAATATTCACCACTTCTGCTCCTTAATTCACTTCTATTTACCTCTCTTATTCTGAAACAAGTCAGGGACTAGGAAACTTTTTTTTTTTTAAGGTGTTTTGATGAAAAGTATTTTGAGCAATGGATGTTTTTAGGAGTTTTGGATGTTTTGTGCCACTTGGCTAAGTGTTTAGACTCTTAACAGAAATTCATTGGAAAATGATTTGTTTGGGGTTTTATATGGGAAGTCATAGGTGAACCACCCTTTATTTGTGATTGTTAAATTGAGACTATCATCATTTATTTTTAATGAATTTCTAAGTTTTGTTATATATGAAAGGTGGGACCACCTGCTAGTAAATATAATTTGCTTTTATTTTTTGCTGAGTAGAAAGTAAATGATACTGAATGTAGCCACAGAACTTATTTTTTAAGGTAATTCCTGTTGGCATTACAATTCAAAGACATAATTTTACTGACGTTGGAATTATTGTTTTATAAAGTAACTGACTTTACAAGAGGAATGCGCATTCCATTTCTCCCCGGTACATTCTTTGTAGCAAATTCTGCTATGGAGATGAATTGACAGCTCCCTTTTCATCTACACCTCTGGGAAAAGGAGATTTCTTAAGATGTCCGTAAGGAAGTCGTGGACTCCTTTCCTTTCCGGGGCTTCTTTGCAGTTGTTCGAAGCACGGGGTGTGTGGAGCCACACATGGGACTGCATGTCTCTTTTTAGTAAGCTCATCTTTTTATGGAAATCAGAGTAAAGGCGGTTGGCTTCTTTACCTCCTTTTGTCATTCTAGTGTAAGATTATGTGTCACCTTCTTAGTTATCTTTCCGCTGACCACTTGAGCCAGTTAGACCCCCATTCCTTCTCAGAACCATCACATCTCAAGACCATCCTTGGTCTTATTTGCAATCTAAATCGTTCATTTCAGTTGGTCCCTATTGATGACCTGTCTCCTGTGTCTAGAATAGAGAGTCCATGAAAAAGAGTCCTGAGTGCTTCTCCTGCATCTTGAGCAATGTTTGGCACACAGTGGGTTCTTTGTTGAATAAATGAGTGGTTATGCTCAAAAATTGTGTTTCCCAAAAATACCTAACTAAGCTTCCTAAGTGGATGCTAATTGGGTACGCCAATATCTGTGCCTGTATACAGGTATGTGCTGTGTATATACGGTTCAATCTCTCTCTCTTCCTCTTCCTCTTCCTCTCTCCCTTTCTCTCAATGAAAGTACCCCCATTTTGTGTAGTGACAATGCAGAGTTATATCTGTGAAATTTTGTCCTGGGGGCATTTGCCTTGAGTATACGATTATGCTCAGCAGCCATTTGTCTTACTTTGATTCTTTGAAGACTTTGACCTTCAACACCCTGGGTTTCAACAGAATTTTTATGAGTTCCAGAGGTATTGTCAGTGCTAAGAGTGAAATTCCAGGAGACAGACATCACTGGGTGATAGAAATGCCTCTTCTCGCTCAGCAGGTCTGGAAGTGTCTCTGGCCTTGACAACCCAAGCAACCAAGTGTGCTTGGTAGTATAGCTCAGGGGTCCCCAACCCCTGGGCCATGGACTGTATTTTTCCGTGGCCTGTTAGGAACCAGGCCGCATGGCAGGAGGTGAACAGTGGGCAAGCAAGCAAGGCTTCATCTGTACTTATAGATGCTCCCCATTGCTTGTATTACTCCCTGAGCTCCACCTCCTGTCACATCAACAGCAGCACTAGATTCTCTTAGGAGCGTGAACCCTATTGCGCATTGTGCATTGCACATTGCATGCACGTGGGCATCCCCTGGGGGGAAATTGTCTTCCAGGAAACTCGTCCCTGGTACCAAAAAGGTTGGGGACTGCTTGGCTGGTCTACAAAAGTGTTGGTCGGAGAAGGGGCAAATGGGTCAAGATCTCACACACCATAGAAAGAGCCCTTGAAGAAAGATTTAGAAATATCCAGGGGAAGCCGGGATGGCTCAGTGGGTTGAGCGCTCACTTTGCAGCACTGGAGACCAGGGATCGAATCCCGGCCCCAGCCCGTGCGGAACCATGTGCTGAGCTGGGGGCTCCCCCAGTTCAGTTCTCTCTCTGTCTCTGTCTCTGTATCTCTCTCTTTCTCTGTCAAAAAAAGGCAATATAAATAAATAAATAAATAAATAAATAAATATTAAAGAAATATCCAGATGGATACTCTGTTGTATGTCAGTCAACCTATCCCTTTGCCCCTTTTCCCACTTCCACAAACAAATGTTCAACCAGATGACTGTGGGAAATATTACATTTTCTGAAATTTCAAGTGACTGAGCAGTGTTACCTAAGGGATTAGCTTCAAATTACCTATTCATGGATACTCGTTTGACAATTGAGACTAAAAGGAAATTACAATGGATGATTATGGTAATTTCTTTTTGCTTATAGAGTATCCACTGTCAGAAGCACGTCCCAGTAAATGCATAGTGAAAGATTCCACAAAATGATGAGACTGGAAAAAATGGTAGAAGAAAAGATAAAAATCTTATAGAGGAGTAAGGTAATTAAACTGAAATCCTAAGTTCTTATTGCTTTTGAGTATTTAATTTAGCTCTGAGCTTCTCAGTAGCCAAGTTAATAGAAAAAAAGGTGGCGGGGTGAGGGGGACTGGAGGTGGCAAGTATGTATTAACGTAACGGTAGATTAGCTAACATTTGTAGGGTGCTAATTACAGTGCCTGACAACTACTATATACTCCTATGAAATTTTAAATCATATAATGGCCAATACTTGCATTTCAATTCTATAGAAAATGAAGTCAGGTTCTTTATATAAGGACATCTTTTACTAATGGGGGTAGGGGAGATACAGACAGCATAGAGATGAAAAGTAACCCAGTGAGAGTTTATCGTTGGAGCCTGAGCTCCCATGATCCAGCGGCGGGGATTCTGGAGATTGTCCCCAATAGAGAATTGGAGCTCAGAAAATCTAGAGGAAAGAATGCTTAACATGTTCTTTAGGCTGACTTTCTCAAATATCCAGTGTCTCAGCCAAGCTTTTGACTAAAGCAATCTGAGAGGACAGGGCAGCTAGGTACTTGAAAATGACACTATGTCCATAAACTTCTCCGAACAGGTGGCCTTGATGTTTTGTGCTTCAGTCTACATACCTCTTATCACACTGCAGGGCAGTTTGTTTTTAGTGGTCATTTCAGTCTCCCGATTTCAGTTGTGATGAGGGGCTCTAGGTTTATTTATCCTCAACTCCCCAGCACCTGGCAAAGAACTTGACACGTGGGCACAAGGAAATGCTTGTTGAAAGAATGAATCGAGAGGGTGATAAGAGGCAATGCTTCTCTTTCTCTTCTGATGTTGGTATTAAGTGTCATTTTCTGACTTGACTTTGCCCAAAGTGGTGTTTGTTGCCTGGATTGCATCATATGGCCATACCACAGCTGAGTATTTTGCTCGAAGGGTTTAGTCTAGTGTCTGAGCTGGTTGAGCAATGGCTGGCAAGTTAACTCCTTGCTTTATTTACAGTCATTTTGATTACTTGATTCAATTCCTCATTCAGCCTATAAAAGTTTGTGTACCTGCTACATACCTGGTCCTGCTGATCATTTGAGATGATATGCATATAATAATGCAACGGGATTCTGAAATGGTTCACACTGTGATGGAATGAATCTACCTATTAAGTCTTTTATATGGCCCACTAGATGAAATAGTTATTTTCATCTGAAGATTGTTTTGTGGTTTCTGCAGCCCATGTATATGAGTATAAATTGCAGTGGTAGCCACGTGGTATGAGATTTAATATGTTTAGGCCAATGAGTCTCTGATTAGGGATGTTCACATTCTACTTTAATTTGCCTACCTTCTTAGTCAAATGGCATTTAAGCAAGTGGGGAGAGGGATATTCAAATCACTGAGTCACAAGTAATGTATTTCCATATCTTCCTCTCAGGAATCTGGCCAACTGACAGAATAATGATCTACATTCAGGGCTAATGCTGTTTTGTCCATACTGTCCTAATTTCAAAGGACTTTGGAGACTATATGTACTGGCAGCTTTTCCTGTGCAGTACTATTTTTATTGAGTGAGAGACTGAACTCCGATGTGAACTTAGTATCTTTTCCAAATGGTAAGTCAGGAGAACCTGGAATTAGGACCCAGGATCCTTGAATCCAAGAAGCATATTCTAGCCTTTATATCATGACATTCAGACATACATATACATATACAACACATATACGCATATTATAATAATATGTAATGTGTAGTATTTATAATAACATGTATATGTATGTATGTACGTACATGATGAGAGTTAACTGTAGATGGGGCACATATAATAATTAGGAAAGGATTGATCTAAACTAAGTTATTCATTCAACTTCCTAGTTCTAAGAGACAGCCATCATGGATCATGGCTTCTCTTCTCTGATCAAGAATTTAGGGTTTTATTCAGAAAGTCATGAGTAATAAGCTGATAAGAGCAAACGCTTGGACAAAGGAATGCAAATTGACAGCAGGTCTGCTTTCTTAATTTGGGACATATACTCATGGGACTTCTCTGGTGGCTCAGGAATGTTTGCGATGAGGAGAGTGGAGAAGATAGTCACGGTTTTAGTGGCATAATGTATGAGCATGACATTCAGGAACCCACTGAGTCTTTTGACTCTTCTGACACGTTGTTCTGTGGTTCTCAGGAAGGTTCAGATATACTTTTCCTCTCTGTTTATTTCTCCTAGAAGACTCTTTTTTCCCAGATTTCAGAAATGGTCACACAGAATGGGTGCTCCAAAAATAATGATTAGTAATGATCATGACATTCCTGGGTTTGGGTCCGTTTTTCATATTTCTCTCCCATAAGCATAAATGTCTCACCAACTTGCATGTCCGCACATGCAGAATCTGCCACTATGACAAGTGTGTGTCATATATTCATATACAGTGAAACGGGCACTGTGTGTCGCTGACTTCAGCTGTGTTTCCCATGCTCAGCCTCCAAATCACAGTGAGAATTCCAGTCACTCCCATATCCCAAGTCACAGATCTTGTTATCACACTTAGTCCTCCATAATCCTGAGTATTTTGGCAGGTGCTCATCTTATTTTACTTTTTACTTATTTTACTATTTATTTATTCCTGTATGGCCAATTATGAGTATGTTTGGGAAATCCTGAGTTTAACAACTTAATTCAAGAGTTTTCAGAGCCTATTTTTATGCTAATGCGCACTACGAATATCCAAGAAAGAGAGTAGGTAGCAAAGCCTATGTGGTCACCACATTTATTTGTATGTCTATGTATGCACACATGTGTGTCTGTGTGTGTGTGTATAAAACTTTTTTAAAAGATTTATTTTATTGTTTTTGACAGAGACAGAGAGAGACAGAGAGAAGGGAGGAGGCCCAAAGTAGTCTCCACAGTTGTGTATCAATTTTGATCCACACAAGTGGGTGGGGGCCTCCCGCATGGAAGGCATACCCTCTTGAGCCAGGGGCTGAACCAGGGGGTGAGAACCAAACTGGGGGACCTTCCTCATGGGAAGCACACCCCAGTTCAGCGCAAAGGTCCACTCGAGCCGGGGCCAGGATTCGATCCTTGGTCCCTGGGGCTGCAAAGGGAGTGCTTAACCCGATGAGCCATTCCAGCTTCCCCATATGTATATAAAACTTAAAATGGGAGATGCCGGGATGGCTCAGCGGGTTGAGCACTCCCTTTGCAGCCCCAGGGACCCAGAATCGAATCCCAGCCTTGGCCCGTGCAGACCCATATGCTGAACTTGCCAGGGCCCGTGCGGGAGGCTGACTGGTTTCTGCCCTAATGCAGCCCCATGCCCACCTATGGAGTGAAACTATATTGAAAACTAATGATGTACAGCTATGGAGACTGCTCTGGGTCCTCTCCTTTCTCTCTGTCTCTGTCTGTCTGTCTGTCTGTCTCTCTCTCTCTCTCTCTCTCTCTCTCTCTCTGTCAAAAAATAAATAAATAAGTAAATACATCTTTAAAAAAAATTTTAAATGGCTAAAGTTCCATGCAAGATGTTGTGAGGAACAGTTCGTAGTATTACACTTTATAAAATTAGTCTCATTTGTTTTAACCTCCTACTACTTTTCATAATAAGCAGCAAATCAAAGGAGCAGCATCTGGCCCCATAACAGAGCTTTTTTGCTTTTTCACAAAAAATCTATCAGCTTGTGTACAACATTGATTAATGCTGCCATTGTTAAAGTGTTTTGAGATAATATAAAAATCATGCTAAATTGTTACTTTTTAAATATTATAATTATAAAATACATCTTTTCTTGACTTTATTTCTAATGCTTAGATGTATTAATTTACATAAGCCAAAGAATGGGTAATTTCTGATACGTGTTTTTGTTTACTTTTTGAATTTCATTTTAATTTCGACTCCACTTCCAGAATCAGGAGATCTAGAATAGTGTGTTTACATTTGAATGGTAGCTACATAAGAGGAAAGTGTCAGATTGTATATTCTTGTATTGTTTGTCTTTTAATTTTAAAGATTTATTTTTATTGTTTTTGACAGAGAGAGATACAGAGACAGAAACAGAGATAAGGGGGAGGGCCCAGAGCAGTCTCTATAGTTGCACATCATTGGTTTTTCCACATAGTTTCATTCCACAGATGGGCAGAGGACTGCACAAGGCAGGAACTGGGCTGGGGTCTTGCCCTGGTGAGAACTGAACTGAGGGAACTCCCCAGTTCAGCATGTGGGTCTGCACGGGCCGGGGCCGGGATTCAATCCTTGGTCCCCGGTGCTGCAAAGTGAGTGCTTAACCCACTGAGCTATCTTGGCTTCCCCTGGCTTTTAATTTTAAAAAAGGAACCAAGAGAATCTTACACACACACACAAAAAAAAAATTTAAACAACTTAAGTGATAGTCTGAATTCGGATGATGAACATACCAATTTATTCTGTATTCTAATAGTTGTAAAAGGTTTGAAAAACATCTTTTCCCTCTGAGGCCTCCTGGAAACAAAAATACAAAGCATTTGGCTTTTTAATTTGATCTCACATCCTAAGGTACATAAACATAAGGTGTTGCTGAGGCATCTTCTGAAATGTATTCTACACACACATTCATTTACTGTTAAGAACATGTGCTCAGATTTATCTTTATTGATGTTGCCACAAAAAAAAACAAGTCTTAAACTTGATAAACTTACTTTGCTTTCTTCTGAAGTCTGTCTACCCATTTCTCCCTCCCTCCATGCATCCATCCATCCATTCCGAATACATCAGGTATCAACTAGGTGCCAGGCTCTATGGTAGGTGCCATGACAGCATGGTGAACATTTCGAAGTCCTGGCTGTAGAGATGCTCTGAGAGTCCTGGCACACTCTTCAAGAGTTGACTTAGTGTAGAACTATTGGCATTTGGGCCAAATAATTCTTTATTGTGGAGGGCTGTCCTACATGTTGTAAAATGTTCAGCAGCATCACTGACCTCTACCCAATTGATGCCAGTAGCTCCCCCATGCTCCAGTTTCAGCCATCAAAGATGTCTCCAGATATTGCTAAGTGTCTTGTGGGCAGCAGAGTCACCCTCAGTGAAAACCTCTGCTGCAGAGTTAAGAACCAGGGCTTCAGAGTGGGAATGTGTGGATTCATCTATAACAAAAACAGATTAAATGAAATCATGTAGCACTTGACCCACAGTTAAGTATTCCTAAATATTAGAGATTTGTACTGGTAGTAGAATTAATACTTCAACAAGCAATTAAAATATTGATAAGTTCTAAGATGCAGTAAGTACAGTCTACAATGATAATCCATAGTTGGGATAGGGGAGAAGTCTAGGCTGTAAGAACACTACATACAAATGTCCAAAATGGGATCAAAGTACAAAGTGTTTGGGGAATTGCAAGGACCCTAGGAATTGCAAGGAGCTCAATCTGACTGACGTGCAAACAAGACATGAGGCTGGGAGTCACATGGTGAAGTCACATGTTGACCACAATAAGGAAGATGGACTTTGTCTTGATAGCGTGAAGAGACTGAATGTTAGCACATCAGATTTTGGTTTTAGAAGAGTCCTTTGGGATAGGTCTTGAGTGGGAGTGAAACTGGAAATGATAGCCCAGTTAGAACCTCTGAGAATAATCCATAGAGAGATGGTGTCTGCCAGACTGAGGCAGTTTTGTGTTACTGTGGAGTCTTGGGGAACAGATTTGACTTGCTCCAAGAAGTGGCAAAGTTTTTCTAATTTAATTCTTATGAATATATTTAGCAAGCTGGCTCTATGTTTGGGGAGATTTGAAGTTTAATTTGAAAGCAGATTACGTGATAGATTCTCTTTATAATGTTTTCAAATGAAACCTTAAAGATCATCTCAGTGAATATTACTCAGGGGTTTCTCTGCTAAAAAAAAAATATATATATATATATATATATATATATATATATCTACAGTGCCTGTGCCAAATGGAAACATACTTTTATACAACCACATAGAATTAGGTAGCATTGTGATGTTTAAATTTATTATTTAGTATTGAGTGTTGGCTTTCCATCTGACAGGCATTTTATTTCTTTAGTGATCAAAATTAGAGATGGTAGAGAATATAAATGAATGAATATGACGTTATGGAAATATCACCTAATAAAGAATAAAAATAGGGGATGCTGGGATGGCTCAGTGGGTTAAGTGCTCACCTTGCAGCCCTGGGGACCGAGGATCGAGTCCTGACCCCGGCCTGTGCGGACCCATATGCTGAACTGGGGTGTGCTTCTCATGCAGGAGGCCCCCAGCCCAGTTCCCGCCCCTCGAGGCCCCCGCCCACCCATGTGGAATGAAACCATGTCGAAAACTGATGATGTACAACTATGGAGACTGTTCTGGGCCCTCCCCCTTCTCTCTGTCTGTCTCTGTCTCTGTCTCTCTGTCAAAAACAATAAAATAAATCTTTACAAAGAATAAAAATATTTTGGACAAGTCTCTTGACTTAGCTGAGCTTTAATTTCCTTAGTCATGAAATGATAAGGGTGGATAAATTCGGTAATCTCAATCTTATCCTTAGCCCAGGGGTCAGCAAACATTTTAATTATTTAGGCCATATGATAAATATTTTCAGCTTTTCAGGACATACAGTCTCTGTTGAGACTACTTAACTCTGCTGTTGTAGTGTAAAAGCAGCCATAGATAATATGTAAATAAAGGAGCATGTCTCTGTAATGATGAAACTTTATTTACAAAAACAGATGGTGGGTTATAATTTGCTAGCTCGTGCTAGCAAACTAGGAAGTCAATGGAAATATGATGTGAGCCACATATATAGTTTAAAATGTCCTAGTAGCCACATTATAAATAAATAATTAAAAAGCAACCAGGGGAAGCCGGGATGGCTCAGAGGGCTAAGCGCTCACTTTGTAGCCCCAGGGCCCAAGGATCGAATCCCAGCCCAGGTGGACCCATATGCTGAGCTGTGGTGTGCCCCCAGTTCGGTTCTTGCCAGGACCTATGTGGGAGGCTCCTGGCCCAGTTCCTGCCCTGTGCAGCCCCGCGCCCACCTGTGGAGTGAAGCTATATGGAAAACTAATGTCAACTATGGAGATTGCTCTGGGCCCTCCCCCTTCTCTCTGTCTCTCTCTGTCCATCTCGCTCTTTGTCAAAAAAACAATAAAAATAAATCTTTAAAAAGCAACCAGTAAGTTTAATTTCAGTAAAATATTGTATTTCACCCAATATATTCAAATATGTAACTAATATAAATATATTAATATGATATTTTACTTTTCTGATTAAATTTTCAGTATCCGGTATGTATTTTACATTTACAGCACATCTCAACTACGGCTAGCCACGTTTCAAGTGTTCAATAGCCATTTGTAGCTAGTAGTTACTAGTAATTGTGGCAAAACAACTTTAGCCTTAAAAATCTACAATTCCATCAAATTACATGAGAAAATAAGTTAATATGCATTATTTCTAATGATTGAGACACTTTCTTTTACTTGCCACCTATATTGGTTAGGAAAACGCTATCTGTACTTTGAAATAAAAGAATGTGCAGTGGCTCAAAAAATAGAATTTTATTTTTCACTAATGTGAAATTAAAAATTGTTCGGATTGACTCGTGGCTCCACAGTGAGTCGGGGCGGGTTGATTCCTTTGGCCTTGGGCTTTTCCATCCTCGGCTCCTGGCGTTCAAGGCCAGGTGTGTACTGCACCAGAGCACTGAGAGCAGGAGAGTGGCACACGAGCTTCTTAACCACCTTGGCTTGGAACTGACACAGAATCGTGCTCAAATGCCACCGGTGAGAATGGATCAAATGTCCCCACCTAATGAAGTGGGGTGGGAAAGATTGTCCCTACTGTGCAGGTGCTTCCCAGTGTCGCTCCTATCCTGTGGCAATGGGGAGCAGTAACTATCTATCTGGTGAGCTGTCTTCTCCCCACTGTGTCAGTCTGTTTTTCAATTCTTATGTGGCTCTCATCACATCACTGCCTTGTCACTTCGGAAGGCATTGGCAAGGGAGGGAAATGTCATTTTTGTGGCAATGAGTTAACCCAGTTCTATTTTTTGGTGTGGTACCACCCTGATCTAATTCTGTTTCTTTATGTCTTTCTCACTCTTAGGGAGTCATCTTTAATCTTGTTGAACCTGTTTATTCCTTTTAGTCTCTTACCATCATCTTGATTTCCTTGACAGGTCAATGTTTGTCATAATATGCACGTAGTATTGGGAGCTTGTGATCAATCCTGAGATTACTGGTACATCATTAATGTGCAGATTTCTTTTAAAGGGTGCTAAAATTTAAAATAGAGTTATCAGGGATCAGAGGCCAGAGTTGATATTTGGTGTGGTGACAGAGGTACTGAAGCCATTTTCTTGGAATCATTTTACAGAGCTTTAGACTGTTTAAATAAATGACTCAGTACATAATATCTTGGCTAAAAAAAAAAAAATGCCAATTTTTCTTATATTTATTCTACTTATCTTTGCTTACTACAATGGGGACACCTCTTTTTTTTAATCAAAAAGGATTTTCTTTGTTTTCTTTCCAAATTATAAATATGCTTTATCAAATATTCAGCCAGGTCTATAGAAGTAGTTCCCATGAAAGAAATGTAGGAGGGGCATGCATGATAAAACTGAGGTACCGGTAAGTGAAAAGACCAAAGAAGCCCTTTCCTTCTAACTATGCCTATTTAATTTTTCTGAAAACTTTACCATTTACTTATTATTAAAATGTTGTAGTCTAAGAGGTAAGGAAACACAAAGGGCACATACATTTTAAGTATTAAGAAATAAGATTAAACAGTAATAAGAAGTATCCTACTGAGAACACATAAAAGAACAAGATATAATTGTATGCCTTTATATTAGCCTAGGTAGGGCTGTCTTCCACTCTGCAAGTCTGCTTTTATAAAATATTTTTGAAAATTAAAATTTGCAATATTAAGAATATAATCCTGATAAATGCCTCTCAGACACACAATGTAGCTTACTCTTGATATTCCATAATAGAGGAGACATAATTTTCTCAATAATCCCCAACTTGTTACTGGCCCATCACTGGGGTCTCTACAGCTCAGGCTGACATAGTATGGATGTCAGTAATGTCCTCTTTAAAAGTCTTGTCACCGAGTAGGGAGGTCACCCTGCCCTTACTAGCCAAGTGTGTTGTGGGGAGGATAGAAGCCTGGGATCCTGGGTCCTGGGTTGGTTGACAGCTAGGGCATTGGAGAGAGAGATCAGGGTGTAGGGATGAGGTCGTGGGCATCTACAGGGCTTAGTCAGATGCCTGGCTTTACCACTTTCTACGTATGGTCTCTCCAGCAAGTACTTAACCACTTTGAACTTCAGTCACCTCATCTGTGCAATGGAAATCATGTTGGTAGTTACTTCACAGCATTGTGGAGGAGATTCAATGGGATAATGATTATGAACTGCTTAGCATATTTAGTGACTGGTGAAAGCTCAGTACATGGAAAACTATTTTATTATTACAAAAGTCATCAAATTGATTGTGTTAAGTAAACCTGCACTTTGGAAGGGGCATTATTGTCTAAAAGGCAGGTAATCAAACAGAGAGACCTGGGAGTCACTCTAAATTTCCTGGATCATTTTGTGTCATTAATCGTTCTTCATTTAGTTTTGAATTGTTATTTTGTGTTTATTGGTAACATTATCCTTTTTATAGATGACCTAGCACTTTTCAGCCACAGGAGATACATTCCATGGTCAGTCATTGAAGTTAGTAAACCCTGGGGATTTGGGGAAAATGAAAATAATGGATTTTGTTACCTGCCCAGGATTGCGGCCTCTTGAAGGCAGATTTGGCTCTCTCACTTGTATTGAATGTGACCGTAAGCTGGTTAGCTTACTTCCTTTTTTATGGCAGTTACTCCCTCCCTTGTTCTCAGGCCTTTTTACCATCCATATTCCCATATTCAAACTTTTATCCTTCAAAGTCCAACATATATTTTCCTTTGCTTCTGTTTCAACCCAGCTTTCAATATCCTTCATTCAAGGAGCTCCCAAAATCTGACTCTGATTAATTAGGATTGAGATCCAGATTCTCTCTGCTTCTGCCTGGCTGCAACATGCCACTTCAGTGACAGTTTCCTTCACCCTCTCTTGTCCAAAGGTAGTATTACACATTTAGTCACTTACTATATATATATTTCTTCACTGTTCAGTGTCCAAGGCTCCTATTTGTCAATGAGATGGGTATTTCTTCGCTAGATTTTAAGTTCCAAGAGGGCAGGGACTGTGTGTTAAACAAGTTTAGTGGGGTCTAGACCACAGGCCCAGCCAGTAAGTGCTGAGTAATGTTTTCTCCTGTTTGGACCAACCACACATAGGCTGTTTTCACATAATTAGGATGAATCTAATTTTAAAATGAACAACCGTGTGTCCTCAGATGAACCAGAATATACACTTACAAGGCCCTGCTGTCCTGCATTATAAATAAGGGAATAGGTTGTCCAGCAGCAAAGCAACGCTGTTCTTTTTCCTTTAAAAAAAGAGAAAAAGAAAAAAAGCTATCCACACATAACCAAGATAGTAGATCTCCACATTTCCTCCACTAAGTTAGCAAGAAATCAGAGCCCCAGAGTGGATATTCTCTGCAAAGATGAACCCCAGCAAAAATCCACGATCCTAGAAGAGTGGCTTCTGAGGATTTGTAAAGAAAGGTCCTTAAGAGTGTCGGGCTGTAAATAGACCTCCAAGCGTGGTGGCCTGATTCCTCAGCTTGTGTGACAGCAAGGACTTCCTTGGGTGATGGGTTCAAGTTTCTGCAGGGACAACATTCTGAAACTGTTTGGAGAGTGTCAAGCTGCATCATTTTTTAGATGTCCCTTTTGCAGATGTGATGAGCCTCTTGGACACATTCATTGCCGTAGCATCTTTCACAAGTCCTAGCTTTTTTGTGGACTTGTTAAGATTTTTAGCATCTCAGAATCCCCATTACACAGTAGATGAATGACTTAACATCGCCCTGAGGGTGGGTACAATTCATTTCTCTTCTTCAGCAGTGTTTTGAAATGACTCATTTTTGCTGTGTTGTGGTTTTAAAACCCCACTGGTAATTCACTGAAGTTTCAGTCAAACCAAGGCAGCCATTCTTCTTCATCTTCGCCTCTTTATAGCACTAGAGGAAGACCCCATTCTCAGAGTCAAGGGCTGTTACTTATTTAGGTTCTTGCAGAAGTCTGACGTTAGGGGCATCTGAGACGAACAAGGATTGTGTTGCATTTCCTGCCATTCTTGAGCAAAAGATGTGGCTGTGCTTATTCTCTCAATGGGAGAGACAGGAATGTGCCAGCAGTTGTGTTTATGGTCTGAAAGAAGTGGGATTCGGAGGATCCCAGTGATTCTGTGCTCAGACCTTGGAGATGGACAAATCAGCTGTCTTCCAGAGAGAGGGGTCCTGGGGACCCAGAGAGCGTGGACGTGAGAGGATCCTGAGGGTCATGTGGCTGCCTGCCCAGTGTTCCTTCAAAAGACTTGCTGTTACAGTTGGGGTTCCTCAGACGCAGACCCTGAGATGACATTTTGAGCATTAGTTATCTTAGGGGGCAGTGAAGAAAACACCAGTAGGAGAATGGGGGCAGAGCCAGGACAGCAACCCATTATGGGGTCTTATCAGACCAGTGCCCGCTGAGGGCTCCTGGAGCTCAGTCACAGTGGGAGACAGTGTGGAACATGTGCCTCTGAGTTACCCCACCAAGGGGCAAGGAAGTGCATGTGTACCACAACGACCTGTCAGGGATGAGCTGAGGACGGGCGTCCTGAGGCCACTGCCCCGCTGGCATTTTGGAACTGCCTCTTGGGCAGCCACGAGCATGCCTCCAGGCAAAGGAATGCAGTTTGGGGCAGTTGGAAAACAAGCTGGTGGGCACTGAAGTGGTGCTCATGGTGGGTAGGGTCACGGCACCAGCAGCAGCAACTACACTTTCTCCTTCCGTGTCATTGGCAGATGACCAATCAGGGTGGCCTCTAACCCACATTTCCACCCTAGGATCTCTGGCCTCCTTTGGAACTCTGCCTGCCTTTCATGAGGTACAGGCTGCCTTTAGCTGGAGTGACAGAGCGGACCCCAGCAATTGGTATGGGGTCAGCTAGAGAGAGATCCATTGGAAGAGGAGGCATAAGCACGGCTTCTACCTCCGTCCTCAGCCCCATCGGCCCCTCCCACACTGTCTTCACCTCTAAGACCAGCTTGTCCAACCCCCAGCCTGTGGCTGCATGGGGCCCAGGAGGCTTTGAATGCAGCCTAACACGAATTCATAACATTCTTAAAACATGGTGAGACTTATTTTTCACGGTATATGTTCTTTTTATGTGGCTGCTGTTTTTTGTTTGTTTGTTGTATTTGTTTTTTTAAGCTCATCAGCTATTGTTTGTGTTAGTGATTTTTATGTGTGGCCCAAGACAGCTCTTCCAATGTGGCCCAGGGAAGCCACAAGGTTGGACAGCCCTGCCTTAGACTTACTACTTTTCACTTAAGACTGCCTAGGGGTCCAGGTGTGTGCTCTGGCCTCTCCCACATCCTAGTTTTTTCTTTGGAGCAAGGTTTTTCAACCTCAACACTATTGATATTTTGTGGTAGATAATAGTTTGTTGTTGGGGGGCGCGGGGGCTGTCCTGTGTGTTGTAGAATGTTTAGCAGCATGCCCTGGCCTCTACCCATAGATGCCATTAGCACTCCACTCCCACGTTGTGACAATCAAAACTGTTTCCAGGCATTTCCAAGTGTCTCTGGGCCGGTATAATAGTCCCCACTGGAAACCTGCATTCCAAATCCTAATCCCTCTCTCCGCCAAGCTTCTCGGCAAGTATGGTTGCCTGTTCATTACAACCCTAGTCCCCGAAGCGGTGCAGAGGCGTTCTGAGCTCTGGGATATTTGAACATTTCCCCCTGTTGACTCTGATACACCTGCAGCTCTACCTGCCCGTGTCCTACTCCAACCGGGAATCCCTGTCCTGGTTGGTCCCTCGGTATGTTTTTCTTCCCTTCCTCTCCTCCCCATTTTCATTGTGGACAATGGCAATTTGGAAGATGTTACTTTAAATTTCTGCCCACTTTTTAAAGGCTCCAATACTGTTATGACAAATCAACTAATAAAGTGTATAATAAAAAGTAACATATTCTTATTCATTTATTCTTTCATCAGACATCTATCCACACCAAATATGTGCCAGGTACATGCTTGGGTACTATGGTGAACAACACAGTCCCTTGTCCCTCCAGATAGGTTCACAAAATGATTGGGAAGAAGACAGCCTTATCAAAACTGAGAATATTTTCATTTTATCAACATATATACCCCAAATTCTGGAGTCTGGAAATGTAGAAAGCCAGTCTTGTATAATACCAGAACCAGTTACTGGCTTGGAATTTTCTAGTTTGGGAATACAGAATTATGAAATCAGGCTTTGAACTGCAGGATTTACTTTTGTCACATTCAGAAGTATTTTATGAGCACTGTCCACCTTGACAAGCAGGTTTCATGATTTGACGAGCTCCTGAAATGAAACATTAATAGACCTTGCATACTCTTGTTTGCGGGTACACTCTCTTCCTCTCCCTGTGTTGCTCAATCTAGCCCTTGTCCACATTTCTAGGTAATTCTCAGGGGGGCTTCCAAACCCCCTTGGGTTGCCTTATCTTTTTTCATTTAAAATGCTGGGGTTTGGTGAAGGAAATAGAAACAATAAATATGACAGAGGAGACGATTATGAAGGTCCTAACTAACTAACTAATGTCACCTAGAGATCCACTCAAAGATGTCACCTTCTTTGACCATATTGAGTGTGCCGTGTGCTGGAAATGTCAAGGTGTGTCTATTCAGTGCCAATGGAGGGGCTAGGCCCTGGTTAGGTCATTGTTAGCTGTAAGGTGGTGGTGTGTTCCACAAAGTTAGTTCTATTTCTCTCCCTTCCCTCAGACAGATTTCTGCACCCTCGGTTCTCAAGGTTTGCTGCCCCCAGATTCTTCCATCCACATCACCAAAAATTGCTTAGAAAGGCAGAATCTTGGCCTCCCCAGACCTGCCCAACCAGAATCTGCATTTTAACAAGAACCCCAGGGGACATGTGCTTATTGGAGTTTGAGGCATGCTTTTGTTCTACTTCCATCTTTCTACCTCTCTTTAAGTAAAAATATGCAGAATCCCAAGGTATAAAAGAGTTAATGGGTAATTAATCCTGGTGTGTATTCACTAATCCCATTATACCTGGTTTAAACTTGGTTATCAGTGGATTAGTGGGCCTGAAATCACCATAACGAGTCACAATCAATAAAAGTTGTAGGTAAAATAAAATAAGAAAAGATGAGTAAAGACAGTATTAGAGTTTCATTTAAAAAATGTGAACACACACACATGACACACACCTTCATATGTATGTCCTGCAAAATAGAATTCTGGCTGGGGTTACCGTGGGAGAAAAAGAAAGAAAGAAAGCACCTTGGAAACCATTGTCATAAAGACTTAATGTATCTCTTTATCTATATTGATCAGTCATTTTTTTTTAAGGTTGAACACATGCATTTGATCACTTGACTGTCACCCGTCAATATGAGGTTATAATTCTTCAATTCAGATTCCTGAGAAAGTAAGATGTCTAAATAGCAGCTATAAATGTTAAAATGATCTCAATAGCAAGTTAATGACAATTAGAAAACTCAATTTCAGAAAATGCTCTATCAGAGCTCTATCTGAAATCAAGTGAAAAACCTCTAGGCTAACCAAAGGATATGCTTAATGTTAAGTTGAAGATAATAATAATTTTGAACCCAAAAGACATTGCTCAGGTTATGGCAGATACACGGTATCCCAAAAGTGCAGTACAGGTTTTAGTGTTCATATCTTCAGAAGCTTAAATGCTACAAGCATGGAAAAAATATTTAAACGTTTGATCATTTACATTTCTTCAACACTCA
Source organism: Craseonycteris thonglongyai (assembly GCA_004027555.1). Lineage (NCBI taxonomy): Eukaryota > Metazoa > Chordata > Mammalia > Chiroptera > Craseonycteridae > Craseonycteris > Craseonycteris thonglongyai. The sequence continues at coordinate 5,988 of PVKE010011481.1, read as the reverse complement.
TGTAGCTTTGCGGATTTTGAAAAAATCCATTTTTCATTTTCATATTTTGTTTTAGTCCCTGCACTTGAAGGTGGCAACCACGAAACCATAAATGGAAACGAAAATTTTATTTTCAAAATCCAGAAAGCTGTGTGAATGTTGAAGACATTTAGATAATGTTTAACTTGCAAAGGTGTTCTTGTCCAAGTCCGTAGCATTAATCCTTCTGAAGACACTAAACACCCTGTAGAAGGAAAGAAAACCATGTCACTCTTCAAGCACCGGTCTGTGTGAAGCCGAGTGGAGCGGAGACCTTGGAGAGTCAGATTTCACCACGTGTGGGCAGGAACTAGTCCGCGGTGGCAAAAGCCAGGCGCTTTGTGAAGGAGGGTGCTCATGCCAGGACGCGACACGGTTACAGGGAAGGGTTTTCAGGCTCGCAGGCAGGATCTGTGCCAGACGACGAGTTGTCTTTGAAAGTGCCTTTGCCCTGTGAGAGCGGCAGCTGGGCCAAACTACTGGCTCTTTCTGAGCTTCTAGACGGTTCTTTCAGACTCCTTCTGAGCTACCCCTTGTTCCTGATTGGTGGGCCCTCTGATTCTGATGAACCGGTGGTTTACTGGCGGGCTTACTTAGACGCCAGTGAGTTATTTAAAGCAATATTTTAATAGACGTGATTTCAAATACACTTTTAAGGAACAGTAGGCATGGTTATTGTCTTCTGTTCTATGTCAACTATATAGAATTTTAGCTTTATTAAATTTTTCAAAATGACGGTGTCCATATTCTTTAAGAATGCTATGTTTTGGGAGAATGTTTAAATAATTTTATATGCAATTAAAGATGAGAAAGTTAGTGTTGCCTCTCAGATGTAAGGTTAAAATGTGGTTTTGCTCATTTTAACTATCCTGTTTCTGTGTTCCAAAGCTAATCTTTTTGCTAGTGCATAGAGCCCCTTGAGTGTGTGTGTGTGTGTGTGTGTGTATGTATATATGTATGTGTGTGTGTGTGTATATATATATATATATGTATATATATATATTCCAATTACATAAACAAATATTGAATATAATAATTATATAGTTTAAAATCAATATGAGAGAATATTAGGGACATTAAAAATGGTAGCACTTTATAATAATTTCTCATATTTATTTCTAAATGGAATAAATTACAATTCCTCAATATTGTCGTTTGAGTTTTTACAAATTGTTTTTCTTATACCAAATAAAACATTAATTTGAATATCAACTTGTAGTTACTCATATTTACCATAATAAACTTTGGGCAATTCTTTTTCTGGTTTTAGAACACATCCTAATTTCATATTTCAGGCTCTTGCTCCCTGCTGCATGGCGGTTGCAGTTGTATGAAGTAGCACTGTTGTCCTCAAGACTAATGAGAACATGACAAATTTTGAGGTCCATGCCAAATAGAACATTTTGTTTTTAGGACGTCAGCTATAGAAAATCAGATGTTAGTGTAGTAGTTTTCCTTTGTGATTTGTCATAGATGTTATTCTTTCAATTAAAAAGTACAGTTTATTGTATTAAGTCATTCTTCTGTCTACAGAATATTGGACAGATTTCATGTATACACTTGGAAAATTAGTAAGAAAAGTGAATGTTTGAACATGCACCAATCTGATACAAGTCTATACAGTTGAATCAACTGTGCCCACTCATTAATGTTTGAGGCATTAGCATCGCCCTATACCTGCAGTTCCGTAGTTACCTATATATAGCATGCATGGTTTGCAGCAGTCTTCTAATGCATCCAAAAATTGGAGTGTTTTTTAATGAAGTATCAAAGACAGAATCCCTGCTGGACGTATTGTATATTGGGATTATTGTATTATAGCTCCACCCCCAACACACACATAAGAAACCTGAACTATTTGCAGCTATTAATCCTATATATTCTGGTAGATCCACTGCAAAGCCTAGGATGGCAAATAGTTTTGTGCTAAGTCAAGTAGGTTTAGGTAGCTAATGTCTTTGAGAAGTATCTCGGCTTAGCAGCAAAGAGTGTTGTGATTGATTAGTAATCAAATCAGTTATTCCTAACAATTGGTAATGGGATAACAGAGTGATGGCCTGAGTGTCATGTATTTTCTTATCTTGTATCTATTCCCAAGGAGGATTAAATCTTCAAGATATCGTTCCATTATGTTGCCTTTGGCTTAATTTTGTGCTTTTGAAGGGGTACTATACATGTTCGGAAGACTTGTTCATTTCCTATTCAATAGTAAATCAGAAATTAATTTGTAAATCAAGGAGATTATGTAAGAGTATTTCCTGATTGGCAAGATTAGTGTAATATCACGTAAAACAAAGCCCACAGTGCACTTTTTTTATTGTCTTGGGTTTTCTGAGTTTGGAGACTCTATGTCTAAATAGTAGTAGTCCTTTAAAAATTGAAATATCAAAACATATGGAACTCAAGAAAATACTAGGTTCTCAAAATACAATTGACAGTATTTTCTATTATGTTTCAAAATGGCAAAGTTGTATTTATTAGTAATTTATCATTTGTACTTCATAGTCTACTTTATCTCTCAACCACTCTCAGGAAGTGTTGGCCAGCCCCTTGGCACTGAGAACAGGAAGGAAATAGATTGTATATGAGAAGATAAGGCAGCTGGCGGAATCATAGGCAAGCTCCTATTGGGTCTACCAAGCTAGGAAGATTGAAGAATTTAGCAAAAAAGGCACAAAAGTGCAAAATTGCAGTTTGAAGTTCAATAGAGCCTGTGTTATTTATTTTACCAAGTATTAATAAAACTGAATTTTCTGTCAGTCAGTTTGATTGGATTCCCTTGAAATCTACCTGTGAGAGGGCATGAGTGACATTCCCTTCCACTGTGACTCAACTCTCTGCTAAACCTGGAAGCTCATAATTGCTTACATTACATTAAGTGACTGTAAGGTCCTCAGAAATTGAGCATGTGAAGAAAGAAATCCTTTGTACAGTTGTTTTTGGCACTCTGTCCATAAAGAGATGAATCACTCTTCAACAAGTCCAGGACTTGACTTTGTGAGAGAGCAGTAGGAGACAATTGGCTTTGTTTTTAGCCTCTTGCACAGTTGACTTTTCTTTGTAGGGGCTGTTTTACTTCAGGACAAAATGAGCTGTGGCCATATGTATCCACATACCTTAGGGGATCCTTCTAGAAGGGTACCACGTGCTAGATTCCTATGGGTGTTTCAAGGTGCTATCATTCTAACAGCTGAGATATGCATTGTTTTAATCATCAATAACCAAGTTTAGTATTCTCTGGAATAAAGGGTGGGTTAAGAGGGTCAGGTCTCAAAAATGATTAGAATGTCTTTTTATTTGTCCTGCCACATACAGCCAAACTACTATTAAATAGCAGGTAAAGTATGAACCTTGGTAGATGGACCTCATATAAATATGGGTGTCCACACTAATTAGCTGATATGACATTTGGAAAAGTTGCTTAATTTCTTTGACTTTCAATTTCCAGTTCTATAAAATATGTGGAAAAAAAAAGAAAGAAAGAAAGAAAGAAAGAAAGAAAGGCCTGTGGTGAAGAGTGGGATTCCCTGGAAAAGAAGTGAATATTGTGAAATTAAAAGGAACTGGTCTAAGAAGGGCTATGCCTTTAGTCTGAAAAGCATAGCCCTTCCAGACCTTTTTTTTTTTTTTTTTCCTAGTTGAAGGAGAAGGAAGTTTAGGGGAAAGGTGGAAGAAAGAGAAACATAAGAGGACTATCCATAGCTTCTCCACTCATAAAGATTATTTTATTTTATTTTATTTTATTTATTTTTTAGTTTTTATTCAGGTTTTAGGGCAAAACAAATCTCTCATGGCATCCTCCTGGTTAAGATGGAGACTTGCAGGCTGAAAATTCACAAGTTGAACAGCCACATGCATGAGATGTTTTCACTGATTAGCATCAGGCTGGAGAAAAAGGAGCTGCCCAGCTCTGTGTGGATATGAAGGATGTGTTCATCAAAAGTTCAGGGCTCACAGACCTAGAGGGGAGAGCCAATATGCCCAACAACACAGTTTGGATTCGAGACTCGAGTGGCTGGAACAGTGAGTTCAAGTCAAGAAAGCCTAAAAGAGGATTTAAAGCCACAACATTATGTTAGATACATGTTGGAGGCCTAAATTCTAGGAGACCACCAATCATAAACTTAGTGTGAGCTAATAAGCAAGGTGATACCTCAAGCCCTGCCGTGGCCTCAAGTTCCATTAAAATGGTTCTCAAACGTGAGCTGTATCGTCATCACCTGCAGCGCTTGTTCGACTACAGGTATGCTGGGCCCCATTCGTAGAGTTTCTGATTTCAGTGGGTCTGAGTTGAGCTAGAGAATTTACATCTTGAACAAGTTGCCAAGGGGAGGCTGATGGCCCTGGTCTGAGCACCCCCCAGGGAAACTGCTACACTAGAGGAACAACTGTTATTCAGATAGAGAGGACGGCCGTGATCTGAAGTACGGAAGCAATTTCGGGTCCCACTCTTCCAGCTAGGACCAAAGCCAGAAGGACAGGAAGAGTTCTGGCCACCAGGTAATCTCAAGGACCATGCAGGGAAGCAGTGCATGTAGAGAAGAGAAGCACTTAGCAGATGCAGGAGCTGCCTTCACGTGCTTGAGAAGTTGACATAAGAAAGAGTCTTGGTTAATAGTGTACACACTGGAACCAGCTAGACCTGGATTTGCTTTATAATTCTGCCACCCTTCTATATATATTAACAAATACTTCTGTGGTGTTTACTAAGTACCAGGCACGGTGCTAAATGCTTTACACATACTAACTCATCTAATCCTCATCACAAACAACTTAATAAAGTTCAGAAAGGTTGAGCACCTTTCCTAAGGTCACATAGCTAGTAAGTGGTGGGAATGCAGTTGGCATTTGGGTGGCCACATGGAGTCGTTGTCCTTAAACACTACATGACACTGCCTCTGCACTGTTGGCACCTCTCCACTTATTGGCTGTGAGTCCTTTAGGATATTTCCAACTTCCACCTTCTCTATGACTCAGTTCCTTCCCCTTTAAAATAGAGACAATCCTTTTCTCACAGGATTGTGAGAAAGAGTCAAAAGCGTATTTATAAAGCACCTAGCTCGTGTCTGGTGCATAGACTTTCATGACGGGAGCAGTGGGTAAGGTTCGTGTGGCTACCTGTGACTACCTGCCAGTATGGGGTCCAGGAACGGGGGCAGAGCTCCAGCTGTGGGAGTGTTCTTGAAATCTAAGTGGCCTCTAGGAGGACACAGACAGCATCCACACCTTGAGGGGAGGCTGGGCTTACAGATAGTCTGACTTGTAAAGTTTTACGACTGTGTCAAACATTGACTTCAGTTACTGAAGTGTCAGCCTTCATCAGATTGTTTCCCCCTTGCTCACAGATGGTGCCGGCCACAGATAAGGCCATTGTAAACCTGTTCTCTATTCTTTGCTCACACCTAACACTTCACCAGTGTGGACACCTGCTCGTAGCTTGCCACTCTTCAGTACTTTCCTCTAAATAGGTTAATGAAATGTATTCTTATATCCCATAGCTCTATCTTGTCTGGGTTCCTTACACCTCATTTTTCCTTATTAAAATAATATATTTTGATTTTTGCATGTTTCCAGAACCTTCATATTTTAAAACAATAGTGAGTATTCTCAGAGATATTTCATTATACTCCTACGTAGGTGGAAAGCTTTCCCTAACTTGCATTTAGAAATATGGTGAGAAAAAGCTGACACGTGAGGGGAAAAGCTTGCCTGAGGCTTGTAGTGGAGTTGCACAACCAGGGATAGGATGAATGTTGATGCCAAAGGCCCGTGACAGTGGAGTTTATTTGAAGTGCTTTCCCAGCTCCTGTGTGGCTCTTGCATGTACAAGTAGCTCCCTACCTGGGCCATCTTGGGAATTAGTTAATCAATCACTCATGAGTCTATTGAGCTTATTACAGTGATGCCTTGGAATTCGAACTTAATCCATCCCAGAACCCCGTTCATGTTCCAGAGTGTTCAAGTTCCAAG
>PVKE010011480.1:0-40195 GCA_004027555.1 Craseonycteris thonglongyai | reverse complement strand
TGTATATACCTTTTTGGCACCCTGCTGGCATATTTATTTTCAGATAAATGATTCTGTTTTCTTTTCTTTTTTTTGAAGATTTATTTTTATTGTTTTTGACACAGAGAGAGAGACAGGCAGAGAGAAGGGGGAGGGCCCAGAGCAGCCTCCATAGTTGACAGCATTAGTTTTCCATATAGTTTCACTCCACAGGTGGGCATGGGGCTGCGCAGGGCAGGAACTGGGCTGGAAGCCTCCCACATAGGTCCCGGCAAGAACTGAACTGGGGGCACGCACACCCCAGTTCAGCATATGGGTCCACATGGGCTGGGGCTGGGATTCAATCCTGGGCCCCCAGGGCTGCAAAGGAAGCGCTCAACCGCTGAGCCATCCTAGATTCCCGATTCTGATTTCTTGAATACTCCACTGAAGCAGGACCGTAAAATAAATTGAACTTAAATAGAATTGCGAGTTACCTGTTTGAGAGTCCTCTCCATGTCAATCCCCTGGCCCCATGGAGCAGCGGGATTTGCCAGACAATCCCCAGCATTTCCTCTCCTGGAAATATCAATTTTCTGCCGTCTAAGATTTCGGAAAGTTTCGGCCATCACAAGGACTCCATCGTAAGTCAGAGCAGAGGTGTACTAAAAAAGTGAAAGTAATTATAATGCAATTGATTCATGGAAATTCATATGCAAAGTAATGATAAGAAGAGTAAACAACTTGAGCTAATGTCTACTTAAGTATAGGAATTTAGAAACTGTTAGGGGCTTGTGTAGCACAACAACAGTGACAAAACACAACCGCCCCATGTCATACTATGTCTGACAAATGATTAGTAGAACTACATCATAAAATTTCTACCTTAAATTAAAAAAAAATACTAAAAACAAGTACCTTTGGAGGAGTTTCAGATCCTGGGTACTCTCTCTGATCTAGTTTCTTCCAACGGTCCATTAGCTTGGTGACCATTGGTGTATTAAAATCTACCAACTGGAATCCTGTAACGTTGGCTCCACCATGTATAAACCTCTCCAGAGAAATATCCTTGAATCCCTATAAAAATCAATGTGATATTTTGTTAAGTTTAATGCATTGTTATACATTTCAGCTCTTCAATGGTCACATAAATGAATGACCAATATAAACATCTAACTAGACTCCTAACAAAGTGATGGCTGGAAACAAGTGGATGATCCAATTACGCCAATTTAGCTGTTAAATTCTGTCATTTGAAATCTAATACATGACAAAAAGATGTGTTTTCAGGTTAGTTGAACTTAATTTTACAAGTTTTTCCTAAATGCCCCCGAATGCCTTTTATGAAGCATAGGGGAGAATAGGAGTTGAATAGGACAGCACCAAAATTCTCCTGTTGAGGACATAACTATTCTCTGGTATGGGTATGTAGAAACGTGTTTATGTGAAGATAATATCGAGGTATTATGGTATTGTGAATCTGTGATGGGTTATACCTATTTGGTCTAAAAGCAGATGGAGTTGGTATTTCGAACCAGGGAGGGTAAAAGCTTTGATTACATCAGTCACTACCGTGTTTCCCCGAAAGTAAGACATCCTCCGAAAATAAGACCTACTTAGATTTGCCTCTCGCTGAAATACGTATAGGCATCCCCCCGAAAATAAGACCTAGTGCATCTTTGGGAGCAAAAATTAATATAAGACACTGTCTTATTTTTGGGGAAACAGGGTATAACCGTCATAGTCCTGGGAAATGATAGTGAAAGAGAAGGGAGCAAGACAGGCCAAGATAGGCCATTTATGCACTCCTGTGAGGTAGGAAAAATGATGGTGTCCACTGGGTAGAGTGAGGATGCTGGGAAGAAAGGGTGTCATTTATTTTGGTCCAGAGGTAGTTATCTTAGTTTAAAAACTTCTGAAACGTTTGTTTTTTCCCCTATCTATTATCTATTTATCTATTATCTATCTAATCTATCATCTATCTATCTGATCTGTCATCTATCTATCTATCTATCTATCTATCTATCTGTCGATCTATCTATCATCAGTGTGTCTATCTACCTACCTACCTACCTATCTATCTACTATCCATCTGTCATCTATCCACCATCTATCTAGTGGGTTTAATACCCCTTTTCCCCATTAAGTAGTATAAGTGAGTTATAAAAACACATACTCAATACAAAGTGTAAAATAAAAAAATTACACAAGGGCAAAAGGTATATTAGGGAAGTGAATTAATAAAACTGAAGTTATTGGCTCAGAGAAAAGTAAACAACACCGACAGATACCTGTATTTGCTTTCTTTTGTTTTCTCTTAGAATTTAGTAAACTTTCTTTTGAAAATGTTCCTATGATTCAGTCATGCTGAAGGAACTAAGGGAGAGTGTTTTGTCTATTTTCTTTTTCTTTTGGTGGAAGTAAAACATGTAGCGGTGGCCCTGCAGGTATAGGAGGAATTAGGAATCAGGAAGAAGGGAAAGAGCTGGCTTTGCCTGTCCTCCTGAATGTGTCTTAGCTTTGTTTTTTGGAAACTTCTGTTTCTTTTTGTTTGCTTGTTTTTTCAAATAACAAATATGGTTATCATACTAGCCAATATATGCACATTGCTGTTTGGCTACCTATGGGAAATAGAACAGTCTATTGGCAACTAAGCAAAGCTGTGAGGCAAGGCCTCAGGAGTGTGTATTAACTGCTAATATTGATGCTGGGCTCATGATGTGTGTCAAGCAGTTTGCTAAGCACATTACACAGATTATCTGTCTCATTTAGTTCTCAAAACAAGGTTATAAGGTAGATCATATTACAGTAAGCCTTATCATACAAATAAGGAAACTAGGGCTCAGGCAGTTACAGCAAAACTATTCACTATCACTCAGCAAATATGTCTTAGAAGCAAGATGACTCTCAAATTTTGTTTTTTACCCCACCTCCTGTGTATCCTTACCCAAATAGGTGTGTTTTGAATTTTGATATTTCTCACAATGTCCCTAAGAGAGGCAGGGTAATAATACAGTAGAAAACAGCCTACACTCTGAATCCCACCTCTGGAACTTTCTAGCCCACATGCACAATGAGCATGACAGTGCTGAAGTAGCTAGCCCATCTGGTTGGAATGCAGTAAGTGCTAGCTATGATTAATTAATTCATTCAACAAATATTTATTTCATGCCTATGATGTGCCAGCTAATTTGACGGCTCATCAGTTACATTCTCATTCCACCAGGAAGGAACTAGACACCCGAAAGCAAATCTGTGTTTCTGAACTGAGGAAAACACTGTCCATCAATCTCTAGCTAGTAAAATGTCAGCTGAACATTTGTTTGCTTCTATGATAATATAGGGCAGACCCACAGGCAGGCAAATAATTTCAGTTTTCTAGAAGCCACAGTGATTCAACTGTTGCGTTAGTTGCTAATTGATGACATTATTTTCTTCAGCAATGGCTGAAATAGAAGACCTGACAAGCTTTCTTTCATTGTGTTATCCCACAGCTGCAGCCCTCAGAAACAGCATCTGATGTAAATAAGTCTGATAAATAAACAGTCTACATTTCTCAGATTCCATTTTGCTGTTATGCTGAAGGTAAAGGAAAGAAATATTGCCACACCTGATTATAAACTCCTTTCAGTTACGGTCTGCATGAATGGTGGGTGGCTCAGTTAATTTTAGCTCTGTCTGTTTGAGGACAGGCAATATTTTTTATTCCATATATTTTAAAATAATTTTACATAGAGAATTGATAGGCTCTAGATTGTGAAGTTGTTTTCTTGGAAATAATTACTTTCATGGCCATTTACATTTCAGTTTTTACCCAGAGAATATGGTGGAACTGAAAGTTCTGGGCAATACTGTAATAAAATTGTAACTCTAAATGGGGGTGGTGGTTAAGTAATTCAGTAAACAATGCCCCTTATAGAAGGGTGTAGGAAAACCAAAACAGCTTCCTTCTGTTGACATGGGCTTTTCAACACGCTATCTACCATCTCACAATGGTTAGTGATTTCCTAAGGCAAGGTTATCTTTCAATTTGGTTTTTCTTTCAATTTTCATTTGCAGTTCATATGTCCTCTGAAAGAAAAGGGGAAAAAGGAAATTCACAAAAGATAGGTCTTCAGATAATCTGATGACCACTGATGACTAGGTAGTTCATCCTGTCATAGATGTTTAATGAATATTTATCCTTTACGTTTATCTAATTTAGATAACACTTCTGCTGTTTTGGATTTCAGGCTCACGGGTTATGTGAGTCATACTGAAATAGCTCTGTATGCATTTAACTAATACCTTTTAAAATTTAGGTAATTAAGAAATTGATTAAAGTGTGCATGTTTGAGGATCAAACAGTTAGATGGTGGAGTTTGACATGCTCAATGTGGAAACCTTGAAAAATATAGGGAAAATGTTCATGGACCCTTAACTGAGGTCCCTGCACTTGAGTAAATATATGCTAGACTGCAAATTTTGGGAACTAAGTTCTAGTCCCTGTTCTGACCCTAAACAGATGCCTAAATCTGGACAAGTCATTTCACTCTCTGTATCTTAATTCCTTTACTTTCGAAATGAGGAGTGAATGGTGTGTGCATGTGTATGTTTGTGAGTGGTGTGGTGAGGGAGAGGTAAAAAATAGAGTCAGTTAATCTTTTGTGGTATAACTGCGCATTCTGTGACTTTATACTACTTTATGACAGAGCCAGATATTTTCCTAGATACAAAGTAAATATATTAAAAAAAATTAAAAATCTAAATGAGAGCAAGATCTTAACACTTTGCCTTATAGGGGGAACAAATGTTAACAGTTCCTTATTGCTCTTGGTGACTATATATAAATCACTGGAGAGCTGGAGCAAGAGCGAAGAAAGATCTGAATAGAAAAACAGAGAATTCTAAACTATTGATTGTGTCCATGAGATTTTGTTCCTTTGTTGCTTTCAATTTTATATTCCACATGAGTGAAGACATGTGGTTCTTAGCTTTTCTTAGCTTTTAGTGGTTATCTGTGGGTAGGGGGATAGAGGGTTGGCAGAGGAGGGAGGAGGAGTTAAATATAGATTGAGCTCATTTGGTATTTTCGGTCTTTTTTATTTTGGATGTATGTTTCTTTTCCCAGGTTAGGAAAGTTTTTAGCCATTATTTGCCCTTATCTTTCTCTCTTCTTCTGAGAGTGCTATAATGAGTATATTCATCCATTTGATGGTTCTCATGAGTCCCTTAAGCTATCTTCACTCTTTTTCATTTTCTTTTTCTTTTAGTTTCTCTGAATGAATTCCACTACTCTGTCTTCAAGTTAGTGGATCTTTACTGCCACTTAATTTAGTATGCTGCTAAAGCCTATCTTGAATTTTGCATGTCAGTTATACTCTTCAGCTTTGTGATTTCTCTTTGGAACCTTTTTATATTTTGTCTCTTTGTTGAAATTCTCATTTTATTTATGCACCGCTCTTCTGACATCAAGAAGCATCTTTACCATTATTTTGAACTCTTTTTGGGGTGAACCAGTTCAGACTAATTTCCTAGTTGTCTCTCAAATCTGTGTGATTGTGTCAAGGCCTGTGTGTTTCACAACAGAGAGCTCGCAGTCAGCACCTAGATGCAGGTAATAAGCCTGAACCTCAGGCAGCAGCTTGTAAATTATATAGTCAAATCCATTAAAAGAAGGATTGGAAAATGGATATTCGGTCTATCCCCTCTACTCTGAGCGCTTTAGTGATAGCATTGTCAAGTACTCTCACGCACACCTATTAAGAACTGTTTCATTGTTTGCTGCAGTCCTGTGAGACTTGTGAGGGCAAGCTCATTTGGCTGTCAGATCCAGTTGTCCATTGGGGAGCATCAGCACACGGTGAGGTGCCAGGCATGTGTACACTCTCCTTCTAGAGACATGTTGGTAACCTGACTTTACAGTTCGAGCAAGGTGGAGGGAGAATGTGGCAGAAATGCCACCAGCTTCCCGGGGCTCCGTAAATGATTACAGATGTGTGCAGCTAGATCCTTGACAATGGACTCCTCTCAGGCAGCAGGTTGCAAATTATACAGTCAATCCTCTTCCGGGAAAGGATTTGGAGATTGGTGTTTTTGCCTGCTCTCTCTGTACTAGGGACTGTGAGGTTAGTCACAATGAATGCTCACGTGCCCCTCAAGAATGGCCTCCTAATTTTCTATGGTCCTGTGGGTCTTGTGGATGCATGTCCCATTGGCTTTCAGAGCTAGATGCTTGTGTGTGTGTGTGTGAGGAACTGTCTCTTCAGTGGCAGTCTTAAATGTGGGGTTCAAATCTTTGCTCCTCAGAGAAGCTGGGAGTTGGGGATTCCATCCAGATTGTTGGTACCATGCCAAGAATAATATTTTTGGAGAGAATGTGTCTCAGCCTTTCCTACCAATTTTGACATAGTGGGAAAAGAGGGGGAAAATGGAAACATTCTGAACTTCTTTAAGATAAACTACTTTTAAGATCAAGCGCTTGGGACAGATGGCACTCTAATAAGGCAAGGAGAAACTAGCCCCCTACAGGGCTACTTTTCCCCCTACACTGCAAAGTTAACAAGACTACCCAGTAATCATTGCTAAGAAATCTAAAAGGACTTTCTTTAGGCCTTTAAGTATTTTATACAAATCCATGTATCTTGTTTAGTAACCGATTATATTTACAATTTGAATTACTTATAACCAAAATACTTTTTTACATAGCCATTTCAATCTTGTTTCTCTTGAAATTCGAGAACACGAGTCATCAGTTTCGATCATTCCTGTAATACCTCTAAGTATTGGCAATCTTTATTCATAGAGAAGCACATTTATCATTTACACAGAGAGAAGGCCATTACTTAATTTGCCAAGTGATATCATAGTAAAGCAAATATTGTAATTAGTTTTAAAGGTCACTTTGGCAGCTATCAAGCTAATATGCATCAAAATATATTGAATTCTATCTACATTAGCAATACAATGATCATTGTAATAAAAATATTATATTATGTTATAAAAAGCTTAATAAGTAATATAGGGCAATCACTTATTGGAAGATTATTTTAAGGCACAGTTGAAATAATCTCAAATGCTTGAGAAATTCTTAAGATAGACAGAAAACAAAGAGTTCTTACCAAATTTGCAATGATATAATGGTAGCCTTTCACATGCTTTCCAACACTTACAATCTGTGAAGATATAAGCAATTAAAGAAAACCAATTTAACTTTACTGAATGATTATATTTTTTACAAGTAGAATTTTGAACTATTCAAGCATAATTCTTTATGGAAACATGATGAGAATATGATATGGCTTTCCTTATTAAGACTTAATCTTAATTAGAAGAAATTCATAAGCCACATTAAATATTAAATGGTGGGGATGCCGGAATGGCTCAGTGGGTTGAGCATCGGTCTTGCAGTCACGAGGTTCGAGCATCGAATCCCAGCCCCAGCCCATGCAGACCCATATGCTGAACTGGGGCGTGCCCCCAGTTTGGTTCTCACCTGGGCGAGCTTCTGATGTGGGAGACCCCTGGTTTGACTCCCGCCCTGGGCACGATTCCCATGTAGGAGCCCCGCTGCCCAGTTTTTGTCCTGCATGGCCCCGTGCCCACCTGTGGACTGAAACTAGCAAAACCTAATGACATATAACTATGGAGACTGCTCTGGGCCGTCCCTTTTCTGTGTGTCTCTGTCTCTCTCACTCTCTCTGTCAAAAACAATTAAAAAAATTAAATGGTAAAAGTAAACAAAACAAAACAAAACAAAACAAAACAACAACCCTGACTTTAATCACACTATATATAAATGAATTATTTCACTATATCTTGCGTCATAAAACTATTATGCTACAATCCCTTCAAAAATGAAAAATTTATCAAACAAATCAATATTTTCCATATATATACACCCATATATAATATTAACATAAGAAAACTAAAAGTGATTTGGGTCCAAAGAATTTAGATGTCCTGGTTTACTGAAATTAAAACTCTTATTTTCTGTAAACCTGAAAGTTCCTTCAACAAGAGAAAAATGGAATGATAGTTACCAATGAGCAGCTTTTAACTGGTGTCCTCAGAGGTAACAACACAACATCAGAAAAAAAATTTAGATTGTTTTTATCATTTTAATATCCTCTAAAAATATTTCTTTGTGAATTAATGACTTGTGCGTGAAATAGAGGAAAACCATATTTAAATCCAGAACATATGAATTGTGCTGGGAAACAGAGTTTTGCATATATGGCTATCAGTGGAATGGAATAACAGCTCATCTCGTGTTTTGTTTTTGATCACATATAAGATTTCCTCTTTAAGTTTCTGTACTTTCACTACAATGACTTTAAATTTTTACTTTTTATTTTTGTTTATATTCTTCAGGATTTACTGTGCTTCCTGACTAGGAGGATTGCCCTTCAACAATTCTGGGATATTCGCAACCAATATTCCTTAAAACAAGATTGTCCAACCTGTGGCCTGTGGGCCCCATGCGGCCCAGGACAGTTTTGAATGCAACTCAACACAAATTTGTAAACTTTCTTTAAACGTCATGAGATTTTTTTTGCAACCTTCTTTTTTTTTTTTGGCTTATCAGCTATTGTTACTATTAGTGTATTTTATGTGTGGCCAAGATAATTCTTTTTCTTCCAATGTGGCCCAAGGAAGCCAAAAGGTTGGACACCCCTGCTGTAAAACATTTCTTCAAAGGAGTTTTGTGTCTGCTTCTAACAGATACTGCAATGTTGTTGTCATTAGCCTAGGGCCATTTTTAGGATAATTTCTCAGTTTCCAGATTTCCAGATCTTAATGTGTGGTATAAATTCAAAATACAATCTGTCTAACGAAGGCTGTGATGAAAAATTCTCATAGAAGCTATCTCCCTCATCACACTAAGCCCAGGCCAAGACAGAAAACACTTAGTGATTCCTTGTATACTAAATAAACCAAGATAGTACGTTTTCTTGTACTATGTTATTGGGGTATTACTCTTTAATAGTGTAGCTTAATATAGAATCTCATGTGTAACGTATTACCTTGGCTGAGCCCAAAGTTCTTGTTCTGGGGTACGTATTAAATCTCAGTCACCTTTCATTCTGAAGGTTTTCTTTTCTTTCTTGGAAGCTCGGCTAGGCATTTGTAATGTTTTACATAGCATTTCTACATGTTTTATATTGCCAGATTTATCTCACCTATAATTTATCTGAAACTAAAATCCCCTTGACAATCTCCCCAGAAAGATGAGGACAAGAAATAAATAGGTGGGATTAGAAAGAAAATTCAGTAAAGATGCAGCTCAATTAGTCATCATAATGGGAAGCCCAAACATAAGTGATTTTGCATGGGCTGAATGGGCTGGGGCACCCAGATTCTGGGGCATATCAGCTACAGTTTGTGGAAAGGCAATGACCAAGGAACACAATGGTAGGTACTCAGTTGGGAAACTGCATATTATTACTGAGTTTACTAGACATTCTTACTATTTGACTTTAGTAAGAATTGTTGCCACTGGACTATCCATTGTTTATGTCTTGTTCCACTATAACGTTCTCTGGTGTGGCTACTTAAGCCTTTTTGCACTTTCTTTAAGCCCCCGTAATCATCCTGCCTCTTTTCTCTCAACACGCTCATCTAATGATTTCTGCATGGCCTCAGTCAATAACCTTTGCTTTCTTTTTAAATTCACGTAAAGGTGTAAACACTTGTACATGTTAAAAAGATGTGAGACCAGTGGAAATTCTGCAGTTGGTGGCTCCATAAAGAAATCACTGTCAGTTCTGGATTACTTACCAAAGAACTGTAATAAATGAAAGCTTATGTAATACATTTTCAAGGGCTGGCGATTTATAGAAACCACAACAAACTGAAAGTGACAAAATCCTGGTAGAAAAGGCCTTGTGGAGCTTGATGTACATCAGTGTTCTGGGAACTGAGGGCCTCAGGGAGAAGTGATCTGCAGATTTATTTATCTGGCTGGTGATGCTAGAAAGAATGCCCTATTTCCCTGAGCCAGATCCTGGCTGGGAAAAACAAATGTGCTGTATACACTGTTGCAAAGGCCTCATTGCTTGGAACACTTCCTACCTTGACCTTGGGTGGCTATAGTTTAAGGCAAGATCTTGGTTCCTCCACTAAGGTATCTACCACTAGATAGAAGTTTCTTTGTGAAAAACATCCAATTTATACTCCACAGCAAAGTACCCTATACCTAGAGTGTCATTTATTTAATTTTTAAAAAACAGACTGTAAAATTGACAACATCGTGGATGTTGTTTTACATGGCTTTCATCATATCAACCAAAGTGCGGACTATCTCATTTAAAAAATAAGTCTGAGTGACCTGAATTAGGATGCAGAACAAATCTGTGTCTCTGTATATCTATGCTATTTGTTTAAAAAGAGGAGAAAGAAACAGCTTTAGGTGAACGATATGAATATAAAATAGCACTGACTTCATTCAAGTGTTTTGACAAAGTTGTCAAAAGAAAACAATGCTTAGGATGAGGACTTGGTTGTAATAATTATGATCTTTCATAGAGACAGAAAAATGTAGGAATAGAGAATCTGAATCTCCATTCTTTTTAGCTTCTTAATAGAAACAGAGGATGAAGTTAGACAAAAAAATCATGATCAAGTGTCTGGTGTAGAGTTCTAAAGAATGGGTTAGGGAGGATATACAAGTTATACTGATCATAACTTTCAAAGGAGCCCATCTTTAAAGGAATAAAACACTTAGGAAAAGTGATTAATTGGTTATTTTGAATACTTTGTCTTGTTTGTTTTTTAAGGGGTAAACAGTTGTTTTGAATTATCCATGGTGCTGGTCCAATTATTCAGCTCTATAATCATGCCTATATATATTAATAAGGTAAACATCAGATGCCATCATATCAATTGTTTAATAACAAATTAAGGTATCATCAATTTTTTATGAGTGTGACTTTTAAATCTTTATTTATTAAAGTTAGGGAAAAATGAATTCAAGATGCTTTTCCATCTTAACTACATCTTTAAATAAATTTAGCTCAATAAATGTCTCCTGTGTATAAGTTTAGGGTTAGGAGAGTCAAGAATTATAAAGATAAGGAAGTCAGTGTGGATGTTACAGGATGTTTATTATCTCATAAGGGGATAAGACTCAAACAGAAGTGACTGTAATACAGAGCAGAGTGAAGGAAGTGCTATGGGTCTTAAGGATAAGTTGTATCATTTGATTGGGTGAACAAGGTAGTTTTTAAGAGAGAAATAAATACTTATTGGATGAATAAGAAGTTAACGAGAAAGAATATAAATGTCACAAACACTAAGTATATCAAGATCAATTTGAGACTCACAAGTGAATGAAGTTTGGTTTTCAATCCATAATGAGAGTTTATGTTAATCTGTTATGTATCAGTGGTTGATAAAGCACTCCGGGGTCTTTCGAGATTAGAGCTGAAGTGTATTACCTGAAACTATTATTACAAAGCTGCGATCGTTATATTGAGCCTGGTCTTTAAGCAAAAGTCCAGCACTGGCACAAATATGAAAGACTTTGGTTTCTCTTCTAATTTGATTTTATAAGTCAGCTGTGAATTCTTCTCCCAGTTGCTATCACGTTCCAGAAAATTCAGGAGGAAACAATACAACGTTTCTGGTGGTGCTAGGATATGATGATGCCTGGTCAATGTTGGAAACTTATTGTAATGAGGGAAATCACTCCTATTCATCCTTTTCTCCCGTAGAAATTCCAAACACTCAAATGTCCCCTGAATGCTGGTTTTTAAGATGCTTTAAAAGATCTTATTACAGATAAACACAAAAGCTTTAGCTTATTTACGTAGTTTTCTTCAGTTCCACAAAAAGAAAGTCACAAGGCAAGGGGCTTTTGCAAAGGAACTGCAGGCTTATTAAATGCAACCTCGTAAGATAACAAAAGCAGCTTTCATTCTGAAAAGTTTGACGCCTAAATGGGAGAGGAAAATGAAGACTCTCAGACCAAAAAGAACTAAGGCTGTTTAGTGTGAGAAGACATTGGAGATAGGGACTAAGATCTCTCCTCAAATATTTGAAGAGAAAGAGGCACACACACACAATGTATGTTGTATGTGCGTGCATGTGTTTATGTACTTTTAATTTTCTTCTAAGAAATTATAAAAAGGGGAAAGGTAGGGAAAGAGAGTTGCCCATAAATTGAGTGGTTACCTCTCAATATAGTGATCTCTCTGTCACTAGAAATTCCCAGCTGAGCCTGACAGATGACCACTAAAAGATGCTGGGGTAGATTTCTTTGGACTCTAGAATCTCATACACAAGTGGTATATCATCAGTCACTGTATTAGACACTTACTGATGCCCTTTCTATGGTTTTCCTATTACCATGTCAAAGCATACTCGCTCACCTTCTCACGGTCAGCACTTGAATTTCCTTGACTCAGGGTCTTCTCTGATCTCTAGAGCCCACTGTGCCCTTGGGGGTGGGGTGGTGAGAAGGACCAGGTCAGAAGTGCCAGGGGATTAGTGACCTCCCCACCCCCCCACCCCCACAGCAGCCCTCATGCAATGACTAAAAGGAGCCAATGCCTAAATACTCCAATTCCTTTGCCCTTACAAATGAGATGATTCTGACCTGTATGTTCTAGACTAGCCCCAGTAATTAGTTTAGATTAATTTCAAATGAAATTAAGTCCCTGTCACCCACATAGTATATGCTAGATAAATGCACCTTTTATTGATTGCATTTTTTCACTCTGCTTCCAAAGTGTTGTTCACCTACCAAACTAACTGATGACACATAAATCTTTGTTTTAAAGTCTGTTTCTGGGGGAACCAAACTAAGATAGTCTCCAAATTAAACAAACAAACAACCCCCCAAATAATGTGACAGTGAAATTGATAATGTACCGGTAAAGAACATGTCATTTTTTGGATAAATGTCCCAAGCTTTTCATCTCTGCAGTATAACATATTTATATCATATTCTAAATCTCTAATCTCTAGGTATAATCAAGAATTCTAGTTGCATAAAATACCATACTTGTATCGGGGTACGTAAATTTAGTAGAAAGAAGTTACATTCTCTTACATAGGGAAATAGGAATAAATTCGTATCTTTATTTAATAGATTATTTTCCTGACACGTGATATCTTCCTTTACATTATTTTATGTCCTTTGAAGACACCCATCCCATTCTTACTACTGGTTTGCTATTGTTTCTTCGCTTTATTCCAAATGTTAAAAAAAAATTCTTTCAGTTTTATCCTCTCAGATCACAGATTATAGATAACTTTATATACACCTCTCCCGCACTGAAAGCCCTACAAGAGATATGAATTGAATAGGGTCCATGAATAAAAAGCAAATGCTGAAATTCAGGTGTTTAATTTCCACATCATGGCATTCCACCCCAACATAGTAACTGCCAATAGCTGCAGAAAAGCACATTCTAGAATGCACCTGTATATCCTTCTCTCTAACAATTACAGTGGTTTAAAAATTCTGCATCCACAAAGCTTGAATAATATAAGTCTCATCATGTTACCTATGAATATCTCTAAGAAGAGATCCATTTTGAGTTAATAGCATTTTAATTGAATGATTTAAAATACTTACAGTCACAAAAGATTCTATGGAATTTGTAATTATTAATTTGAAACATACAAAACAGCTTGAAAAACAAAACAAAACAGTGAGCAGCATGTTCTTTTTTAATTAAAGAGATGTTTTGTAAGAAGCCATATGAAAATAATTCTAATGAGATATAGGCTGAGAGGGATAATGCTTTGCTTTTAAAAACAAACACATTAAATATAGTCATTAAGTAATGAAGCTGGGACTCCAGCCTAGATTATTTGACTACAATTTTCAAATATATATATATATATTTTTACTATGCCTTAAGCCATTGCAATTCAGAAAAATGATATATTTTTATCCAATATTAATATATTTTTCATAAGAACGAAATGCATAAAACATACTTGTGAGAGTAACAGTCTCTATCACATTAGATATTTAATGAATGCCAAATTTGTTTATGAGAAAAATTAGCTTTCTCATAATGAAACAAATACACAATTCCATTCCTTCAAATAATCTCCTGTCTGAAAATATTGCTTATTTGAATAACAGCATATATGCAAGGTGTTCCTAATTCCATTTTGAACTAGATAGGGGCAGAAACACACAGATGGAGAATCATCAGGTCAAATGTAACACATTCAAGTCTAGGTTTGCAAATTATTCATATATCCATAATAACGCGAATTAGCAAAAAAAAGCTTAAATAATTTGAATTCAGTTTTGTATAGTTTGTTCTTTACTAGGTGTATATTTAAGATGATAGTTAAAGTATATATCCTAAATTTAATATAGATCTAGTTCAGTGCAACAGATAATTCTATTTATGGGACAAGTTCAAAGTGATCAATTAAAGATTAAACTACATGCAGTATAGTTTAATGTTAAATATATTTTATGCTATTCTCTTTGAAAATGTGAACTTCATAAATGGTAATATAAAGAGATAGCTTTCTATTAATCAGAATATCTCATTTCTTGAGATAAGTGGACATTTTATCAATGAATAAATATTTATTTTTTGGGTTATAAAGAAAACTTGAGGGGAAATATCCTGGAAGCCATACGGATCTTGCTAAACATCAGAGTTGCCATTTTAACTTTCTCATCTGAAGAAATTGTCATATTAGCAAAAGTATCCATTGTTGTGCAAAAGGGCTACATTAAAAATATAACAACAAAAAGGAAAGGGTCATAACTTGGACAGCCTGACAGCTACCTCTAAGTCTTTTCACAGAACAATACAATTGGATATTATTCACAGTTTGCACTTTTTCCTGGGTAATGTATTTTGAATTTTAAACAACATTCTTTGCTTGTATAACACTATGCTGTGTGGGATGGTAGAAGGAGGCCAACACGCTGACCCTCCAGCTTGATGTGGGAAGAAAATGGATCCCGGCAAGTCAGCAGCAAGAAAAATTAAAGCACACACACACACACACACACACACACAGCAAATGCAATGTAAAGAGGTGACAGCAAAGAAAAAGTTCTGTGGTAGTTTTACAGGGAATAATTAAATAAGGCTTAAGAGGGTTCTTTGCTGTAGGCATTTTTAGATATTTTATTAGGCTAAAATATCTAAAATCCCACTAAAATCCCAAGAGCTAGATTGAGTGTGCAATTCTGTAGAACAGTCTTAAAAGGTTATTTAATGACATCTTTCCTATAGCATTACACTTCACTGTCTTTCTCTAACTTTCACATACATTTCACAGTTCAGTTGCTTTCATGACACTTTCTTATTTCTCTTCAGTGTTGATGATTCTTACCATAAAAACACAACTAAACAATTCAAGGCATGTTTAGGATAGGTTCTATCCATAATTTTTATGATAGCACCTCTCTATTTAATAACTTCAGCTAGTAATTTTTTTTGGTTATGAGGTTTTAAATTTCTATGTTTGTAATTCAGTCCAACAGATGAAATTGTGATGAATTGAATATGGAAGGCATTTGACACCAAAGTTATTCTCTTTACTTTTATTTCAGCAGAATATGTTCTTTGCATTTGAAGTAATTTGCTATGTCACACTTCAAACAGTTCCATAATGGAGTCCAGTTCCTATAAAGTGGATTCAGAGAGAAGATATAGATATAAGTAGATACCCTATCTTAATAAAGGTATAAATGCTTTTCTGAGTCAACGCTTTACATTTGTTCAAATGATTAACTGCAAAGCCATTTTGAAACTTATCATAACCATTTTTAATATTTATTTATTTATTTATTTATTTATTTATTTATGACAGAGAGAGAGAGAGAGAGAGAGAGAGAGAGAGAGAGAGAGAGAGAGATACAGAGAGAGAACTGAACTGGGGGAGCTCCCAGCTCAGCATATGGTTCCGCACGGGCCGGGGCCGGGATTCGATCCTTGGTCCCCGGGGCTGCAAAGTGAGCGCTTAACCCACTGAGCCATCCCGGCTTCCCCATCAAAGCCATTTGTAAAAACAAACAAATGAAAGGTCATAAATAAAAAAGAAAAGGCAAGAAAAATAAGCCTCTCGGGGAAGCCGAACTCATTTTATGGTAGGAACTCAGTCAATATTTGTTACATAGTTGTAAAATAAGTGAAGTTACATATGGGTATATATGAGACCTAAAAAAGTATAAAGATTAAGAATGATTGCTCATTGGGTACACAAATTAGTCACCACTTCCAGTCCAATCTCTATGTTTTCATCATAATGATGGTTCTAAAACACAAAGCCGATTCTGTTCAAAAACATCCAAAGACATCTAAATGCTATGATGAATTTAAAGTTACTAAGTCTATAAAGCCCTTCATAATCTGTTTTCAATTTTTCGTCAGCCATCTTCACATTTCCCCTGTACTTGATGTTCCAACCACAACCATTTGCTTTCCCCACACATATGGCTTCCTCCCAAGGCTCTGCTCTAGACATGTCATCTGCCTTGAACGACCTTCCCCAGATGTTTTTCCTGGGGAATTCTGACTCATTTTTCAACAATTAGCTTTTATTTTTCTTACACCTTTCCATGTTGTACTACATAAGTATTACTCTGAGGGAAAAAATCTTTTAAAAAGTACATTTTCTATGTATAATCTTGATCTTCCTTCCATTTTCCAGTGATTATGTAAGACTTTATCTATCTATCTATCTATCTATCTATCTATCTATCTATCTATCTATCTATCTATCTATATATCTATCATCTATTTAACCATCATTTATTTATGGTAAAAATGACACCACTTTTATTTTCTTCCACAATCTTATCTAAGACTTGGCTCCAGTTGTATATCAGTTCGGAGGAAATCTAGATCCTCAGTAGGGAAATCATGAACAATTATGTGGTTAATTTTCAGGGGTGGATTAGGAGTGAATACATTCCATTTCCTTTCTTACTGAAGCCAATGACTAAAAAGATGCATCACTTCACTTATGGCAGGTAGTATACTTCAGTACTGAACTATTAAATTTAATTTAAATACTCGAATATATTTATACTTATACTACTTATACTTAATGTTTATAAGACTCAGAAAAGTGTCCTTAAAGATATAGCTGAATATTTTGCTTCTCTTTTTTTATTTTTGTTAACTCACTGCCTTTTAAACATTTGAAAAGTAACTGTGAAATTCTACTGAAATAATTATGGAGTTATTCTCTTTTTTATTTAATGAGGAATATTAATTACCGTTCCAAAACCACAGTAGAGAAGTTTATGCAGCTGTTTTCTATTTAAGGCTAGAAAAACTCGTTTATTTTATATCTCTAAAATTATCAAGCAGATTTTCCTTTATCATTTTTGAAGAAGTTGAGCTTATCAATGTTTGTGTCAACACGATAAAGGAAGCTATTCTAATTAGGATTCTCACTGCAATACCTAAAACAAGTTTAGTTGAACACAATCAAATCCCATAATTACCAATTCTAAAAGTACTTGCACGCTTCTTCAAAAAATAAATCCATTGCTTTCTTTAGCTTTTTTTTCCATTTTAACTTAAAAAAATATTATACAAAATTGAGGAATAGCTGCAACCATGGTAACAGTTGCTAAGAGACAATTAGAGAAGGCTTTTTAGCTCCTACCAATTGCATTTGTGCTAGTCTGACTCAGATCTGTAAAGGTGTATCTATTTTCTGTGAAAACAACAAAACCAGTGCAACATAATGTGACCTGCACACTCAAATTCATTCAGCTAAAAAGTAAGATTAAAGAAGTAAAATTCAAAAAATTCACCTTAAAAAAAAATCATAACCTCATGTCTTTTAAGTTTCTTGTTACTTGGTTGCAGCTCCTGTCTGAGCAAAGCTTGATATGCAAAATCAGCTTTCTAAAGATGCAAAAGCAGTGTGGAAACTGGTGATAGGATTTCTTTGAGCGCCTGATTTGCTCCTGTGGTATCTCACTCATTGTTACTTTAATAATATATGGAAATGAGACCTTGTGCTTTTTTCAACCTACACAACAAACTTTGGAAAATCGAGATTGCTCATCATCTTTGGTGGAGGAGACATCACATGCTGGACAAGAAAACTTCTCAGGGCCCTGAGAGCTTACCTCCCGAAATTTCAGGTTTTACTGGATGCTCTTCCTTTAAACATATAAAAGAGATATCGCCTGCCTGTGTCTTCTCATGTAGCTAATTCAGACTTTTCATTTATGCAACCATTACTTTTTTGATCTCTCATATCACTGGGTATATACTGATATAATGGAGATAAGATTTCAACAGCAACGGCAGATAGCTAAACTAATACAATACAAGGAATCCATATTCCTGCTGTCTCCAATTTTTACAACTACATCTTTGATTACTGCCCCACTCTGATTTCTACTGTTGCCCCTACCCACTTTTCATCCCATACAAATATAACTCATCTCCACCTTCTGAGCTTTTTCAGACGCCTTGCCTTTGTAGTTTCTGTCTGAAATACCCTCACCCCTTTCCTGCTGCAGAAAATACAGTTCATTTTCCATTTAAATGTCTTTCCCCCACCGGGAAGCATTTCTGGCTGTTTTGATTATGTTTAGTTACCACATCTTCCTGGTTCCTGATACATTTCTATTTCTGAACCCATTAAATGTCTTCTGAGATCCCAGCTTGAGAATACACATTCCCAATGTAGTTACCATGTTTTGCTCATCTTGGTACAGAACTGCAGTGCCTGGAATGATGTCTGGCACATAGATGAATGAAGGAATGAATGAATGAGAAATCCAATGAAGAAATGTCCTGTCTACCACTCTTGGCTCATTGCTACTGTCAGAATGCATGCCGGTGACGGGTTAATCCTTCTCTAGATGATGTAAATAATCAAAGCTATTATCTCCAGTGATCAGATTTCTTCTGAAATGACTACTCCCTAGAACTGAAGCTAGCTTTCCTAGTTTCTTGATGCTTCTTTTTGTCTCTCCTTTTTGAGGGTTTTGTTGTTAGTTTTAGTGGGAAAAAAATGACCTTATGGCCATTAGCCAGTAACTGAAATGCTCCTGTCCTTCTATCAACGAATGACTCAACCATTTATGACACACAGAAGCAGGCTTTTTTAGGCCTTGGACTCTTTTTAATGCTTTATTCAGTGTCTGAGATATTTTTGGGAGCATATGCAGACCACGTAGCATTCTAGATTTAGTACAGTTCCTTTATGTTAGAGAATTCTGAAAATTTGTAAATGCAGACTCTAGATAACTGGGCTTTATCGGTTACTCAGTACTGCCACACAGTTGGAAAGTTGCCCCTAATCCTGTCTGAGCCCTGATGTGTCACTTAGCTGGTGCCAGACAAGGAGCAGTCTTGGAGTTAGACTAAGTGAACTGGGGCCATGTCCACATTTTACCACTTATGTGCAAATGGCAACATTTCTGTTTGTGAGGAATTTTCCACTTTCTAATTGATTGTGCCCTGAGGCAGGATTATTGGCTTCATTTGGTGATGTAATAAAACCTCTGAGAGGTCAATCATGGCTTTTAGGCTTTTTTGATTAATTTGCAAACAGTAAGGGAAGGTCACTGGGTTTGGTAATGATCTGAGATTTCACATTGTATCTAATGTGAAATCACATTAGATACAATTGTATCCACGTTTCACATTGTATCCATGTTTCTTATAGTGAACGTGGAAATACTACTGAAAGGGTCACAAATTAAATGTGAGGTATGTGGTGAAGAGCAGTTTGTGATATCTGTGAGCCAACTGTAGAGCCATTTTCCTCTATCCCTTAGATACACATCTATTTCATGCTATAAGGTCATTACTTGCCATCTTCTCCTCATAACTACGTGGTTAGATTTCTTAAACACACCTGTGGTATGTCCTAGCGCCAATATAGTTCCAGATATCTATCTAATGCTTTTGACACCATCCTTTATTCAATAAGAACTGACACTCATAGCAAAATCCCTGAGGCAATATGAGATTCTTGATCACTTTCTACATACTATATTTCTAAAGGAGAGAATATAGTTTAGTAAGATTTTAGCAAATGCTTTTTGCTTAAGCCATAGTTAACCAGAAAACAGTTACTAAGTAGACTAAAGACTGTATCTATTTTGCTCATCACTGTATCTTCAATAGAGTCCAGTGCCTGACCCAACATGGTCACTCAATAAATATTTGCAGAATGAATGAATATACAGAAAAGGCCCATTGACTGGGGTTTTATTTTACATTTCTTTTCACTATATATCCCATGTGTATTCAGCATCAAATACAATGATCAGGAAGGCTTAATTGCAAATAGTATCACTGACTTTTACAGTGAGCATGGTTTCTCAGGATCATCTCAGCCCAATGCTTCTTATGTAAAGTAAGAAAGAAGAAAAATCATAGATATAAAGTGATTCATTAATTAAAAAAACAAACAAACAACTGAAGATATCTGACCCATGTCTCACAAAGTAAAAACATTCATCTTTTCTAAAAAAAGCATTATTTGGAGGCTATAAGTGACTTGATCAAAGAGTGAATTAGAAGAGGACAAGCCATCCTACTGCCCATTGCGGCAACTGTATATTTCAACAGAAAATGAGTTGGATGTCCATGAAAGGAGGGTTTCATTGACAGTAGGAACATGGAAATCTAGTTGTAGGACCACCTTTAGACTTTTTTTTTTGTGTGTGTGTGTGGTGCAGTAAATGCTCAAATAATTTTTGATGTTAGAAAGAGAAAGACCAAGTTTTTGCTGCATTTTTACTATTGGTTTAAGCACGTGAATCAAAGCCTGGTACTTCAATGTTCAATTGAAATACATTTAGACAGAATTCCTAGGGACTCTTTGCAAGTAATCAAGTTCAACATTAACAGACATGTATAAAAATAAAATTATATATGAAAAGGCTCCCACAATAAGCCACTGATTTTGATACAAAAACAATTCATTTGCTTCCAGTTATATTAAGCCAATATGAGCTATTATAGAAAATAATTCATGTATCATCGTTAAAGGTTGAAAATGAAGTGAGATGAATTATGTCAATGTCCAAGATGGTTATATTAATTTAATAAAAAATTGAGACTCATATCAATAATTGATTGCAAATTCAACAAATACTAAAAAGTATTTTAAGTTGTAAGTTTATTTTCAGTTGTTTTCTGCAGAGAAGTGGACCAAAAAGCCCATTCATTACATTTAGAGCTAAAGGTGCAATTGTTTTATTGGAATTTGATACTAACAAATGACAATAATCTAATTTTGTAGTTTTGTTATGTTGCTATTGCTTTAAATAGCCCAGTGAGTGATGGTTACATAAATTCTTCCATTTTCTTTTCCTATGGTATAATTTAAGGTAGAAAAAACAATATACCTCAAACTACAACTTCAAATACTTGTTTTGAGGCTCGTGTTTTGAAATGTTTTACTGAGCATATTAGCAAACTGCTATTTTTAATAGCAATATATCTGTAAAACTAATTAGTTCATGGCATAAACATAATTTGGAAAACGTGCAGAAGATTAAGTGTTTCTTTAACCACAGTTGTCCATAACATTTTGAGAGAAAATTGTGTGAACTATTTAAATTATGTTTTCAAAAATTGATACAAATTAAGATGTCATAAAAGCAATTATTGATAGCATGCTACCATAATATGAAGCATGCCCATCTTTCCAGAAATGTACCAACATATCCCCATTAGCTTTGTTGTATTAATATTACTATCTTCTGAGAAAAAAAAATAATTTTCTGATTAAGATTATTTAGCTTTTTATTTTTGAAAAAATGCTTTGGTTGTTTCTCTGAAATTGTCTTCTATTGTTATCTCAATTTATTAAAGAAGACATTGAATGACAGAGGTATTGAAGTATATGTACAAATTCCTGACAAAGTCTGGATAAACTCTTGTGTTTAGATGAGCCAAGAGTAAAACTAAGAAAACATTAAAAGTGATTTTGCTTAGTGCTACAATGAATGAAAATATGGATAGTAAAAAAAGATCATTTTCAGAATCATAAATAAGTTATTCTTGGGGAGAAATTTTATAGGACAATTAAGAGTACATTATATTCTCACAATACAGTAGACTTAAAATAATAATTTATGAGATTTATACCTGACAGGCATTTAAAAGGGACAAAGGTCTATGACTAGTCTCATTATTACCATGCAGGCATGATAGAATAGAAATGTTTTAGAATTGAGCACTAATAATAGCTATTGAAATAGAAAACCTAGACACTGAAGCTTTCTAAGTTCTGGGGATCTAATCTACAGCATGGTGACTATAGTTGACAATGCTGTTTTATATACTTGAAGGTTGCTAAGAGAAGAGATCTTCACTGTTCTCATCCCCCAAAAGAAATGGTAATGATGTGAAGTGATAGAGGTGTTAACTTACCTTACTGTGGCAATCACTTCAAAACATATTAGCGCATCAAATTATTATGTTGTATACCTTAACTAACACAGTGTTATATGTAATTCATATCTCAAAGTTGGAAAAAATAAAAAAATAAAAATATTTTCTTTGAAGTGATCAAAAAAAAAAAAAAAGATATCCAGGTCTCTTAGCAAGAGCTTATTTCAGATTTATTCAAAGAGTTTATCCAAAGCACCTGAGTGTGCTGATTTTCTTCTTAAAAACCAGCTAAGCCTCTGAAATGGGTCAATGTGCTTTAGGTTGTCAATTGCTTTCTCCAGATACAGCCTTTTATAAGCACAGGTGCTAAGTGAAGGGTCTTTCTGAGCTTTATTCACCCTGGGACAGGAACTTGGCAACCAGGTGGTTCTTAGAATAGATTGCTCTCTGGGATTAATGAAGAGTTATTTACAAAGCTTCAGTTGTTCAGGTCAGACAACTTACACTCTCAAAACAGGGCAGGAGTGGGAGAAAGGGAAGAATGAAAGTGAACTGCCTGTCTTGTTTAAGAAAGGAAGAAAGTTTTTTTTTCTGGGATTCTACACATACACATTAAAAAAGATCATATACTTTAAATAATCACACCTTGATAATTTTTGGATTCCCTAAGGAATTTACCTGAGTGATGTATAGGTTTGTAATTTGTATTTTCCTACATACTATAAACATATTTCTTCAAGTATTTTTTTCTTCTTCTAGAAAAGAATATCAAGAGGGGAACACTCTGTCATTTCTCTTCATTGTATACTCTGGCTTCACTAGACCTTTAAAAGAAACACCATATGCTTCTTTCCTTTTAACTTTCACAAATTCTAATACAGTTGAGGAAGGAAACTTAATGTATCTGGTTTTGTGCCATTCCAAGGGGAATCTCTGGTGCATAACATGGTTTTGATTTTCATAGTTGAGTATTTAAGTTATTATTATAAATAAACCTGAAAATTAGTAAATTTACTACTACAAATAAAACCATATATTTATGTCAATAAACTATATGTAGCAAACTAACCAACAGAACATCAAGCTGCGATATTGTCTAGACAACGAAATATGTTGAATGTATACGAGTAAACATTTCTAAAACCACTAGATGGCATTCATTCACTGTGGTTTTGGCCAAATACAGACTTTTAAAACTTTATCATGATATGCAATTTAGGGGGCAAAGCAAATGTTATCCATTGTTTACCGGTAGTTATAT
The DNA here is from genome assembly GCA_004027555.1 of Craseonycteris thonglongyai. NCBI lineage: Eukaryota > Metazoa > Chordata > Mammalia > Chiroptera > Craseonycteridae > Craseonycteris > Craseonycteris thonglongyai. The sequence goes on along the minus strand of PVKE010011480.1, from coordinate 16,678 downwards.
TTTCCTATCGTTTAACATAATGACAATGCTCTATTTTACCTTTTCCTTCAAATCAAACCCACAATACTTATTGAAAGCTTGATTCAAGGATTCTTTCTTTGTACAGAGAGTCAAAAACCACGTTTTCTGTGGTGGTAATACATGTATATTTACTTACAAAATTTAGAAGAAAATATGCTACACACAGTGTGCCACCCAATCTTCTTTTATTGCATTGCTATACTAATTTATGTTGCTATTCTCAAGTACCTATTTCTCTAGAGGTTAGAAAAAGCACGCAGTCACAAATATTAACATTTTCAAGTATTTTTTATGGCACTAATTTTCAAAATTAATGTTTATAAAAATAGGAGACCAAGAGATCTTGATGATTCATAAAAGGTCTTTTCTATTGTATGTATTAAAAATGTGTGAGAAATAGGGGATGCTGAAATAGCTCCTCAGGTTGAGTGCTTGCCTTGCAACCACAAGGTCTGGGGATTGAATCCAGCCCCAGCCCGTGCAAACCCATGTGCTGAACCGTGGTGCAATTGGTAACTGTCAGGATGGCGGTGAAGGTTCTCGCCTCCCATGTGGGAAGCCCCCAGTTTGGTGTCCACCCTGCGCGGTCCCATTCCACTTGTGTGGAACGCAGCTATGTCACAATTAATGATGCACAAACTATGGAGACTGCTCTGGGTTCTCCCCACTTCTCTCTCTCTTACCTTTTCTAAAACAATAAAATAAATCTTAAATGTGTGAGAAATAGTGCTACTAATTGCATTGATACTAAGAACCAAAATGGTCTTTGGTGATAGAGGATTATGATTTAGTTTTGGAGATAAATTATAGAACGCAAATTCCCAGACTCTACACTTCAATATTGATAGAGGCAAGCAAGTAAACCAAAGGTCAACTTTTTGTGTGGAAGGTTTAGGTCAAGCTTGTCCAACCCACAGCCTGTGGGCCAGCTACATGCAGCCCAGAACAGCTTTGAATGTGGCCCAACACAAATTTGGAAACTTTCTTAAAACATGATGATTTTTTTTTGTGATTTTTTTTTTTTTTCTAGCTCATCAGGTACTGTTAGTTTTAGTGCATTTTATGTGTGGCCTAAGACAATTCTTCTTCTTCCAATGTGGCCCAGGGAAGCCACAAGATTGGACACCTCCGGTCCAGGTAAATAATAATATAAAGTCCAGGACTTACCTGTTCTAATATGTTTTGAAGCCTCTCTATTTCACAGTCTATTACAAATTTCTTCTCTTGTCTTCTATCAAGTTCTTCTAGAAGTTGTCTATAGCTGACATCATTAAAATTTTCCACACATATAGCACTGACATGCCAACCATTTTGTCCTGCTTTTTCCATAATAGCTTGAAGTATCGAATATCCTAGGGGGAAAAAAACAATTCAGATGGGTTACTAAAAGCATTCCTTTTTCCCCTTTAATAACTTATACAGGCACTGATGCTACATCAAAATGTTTATATTCCACCATATACAATGGGTGCCTAGAAATTTAAAAATCTGTGTGGTTATTTCCAAATCATTTGTTTTTGTTTTCTTTACCCTGGGCAATGACATCTTTTCATATATTGATTGAATGAAGTAGCAGCATCATACTTTGAGTAAGATCTCTATATTGTTCTCCTGAAGACCATTACATTATTCTAGACATATTTTTGATGAGATAAACCCCAAACCAAATCCAGCACCACCTGTAGTAAAGAACAATTTCATAAACTCTTTTTGTTAATTTTGTGCACTTAGACAGAATTAATTTGAACAACTGTTTCTGACTGTCTCTTTGAGCAAGATAGTAACAACATCTTTTGGTTCAGTTATGGAAGAGATGATGTATTAAAGGAACAGTGCAGCAAGTGTTTACGGAGGGCCCGCTATCGTCAGTGGAGAAAGCATTATTTAACTCTCCTCCCAATTTTGCCAAGGGAAGGACATGGATTGGGGTGAACTGAATGACCCAATAGGTAAGGCAATGCCCTGGGGCACTCAAACTCATAATCTAGTAGAGGAGACAGACAAATACAAAAATGCAAATTAGTTTTAGAAAGCATTAATCATCACTGTGTTCAAGGTAAAGTGTTGGCCCAAGAGAAGGTTTGGTTAAATCTGTCTGGATGGGACAAGGAAAAGTACCATGGAAGACAAACTTGAGTGGGCATTGAAAGTTGAGAAGGCACACCCAAGATTGATGAAGAAGAATGGGCGTTTATTAGCTGCAGACAAGATTCCAGGGAGGATGGCATTGTCTCTCTACCCTGTACCTGGTCCAGCTCTCCCTGCATGTGAGAGGGAAGTCATGGGTCTTAGTATCTGGGTGAAGAACCAAGGGGAAAACTTGTGACTCCAGCACTTACAGTACTTCATGCCAATGTTGTCTTTTATTTATTTATTTATTTATTTATTTATTTATTGGTTTTGACAGAGAGAGAGAGAGAGAGAGAGAGAGAGATACAGAGACAGAGAAAGAACTGAACTGGTAGAACTCCCCAGTTCAGCATATGGGTTCGCACGGACCAGGGCTGGGATTCGATCCCCAGTCCCCAGCGCTGCAAAGTGAGCGCTTAACCCATTGAGCCATCCCGGCTTCCCCAATTGTCTTTTTAAAACAATATTTATTTTATTGTTTTTGACAGAGAGAGACAGATACAGAGACAGAGAGAGACAGAGAAAGAGAAGCGGGAGGGCCCAGAGCAGTCTCCTTGGTTGTGTCATCAGTTTTCAACATAGTTTCATTCCACACAGGTGGGTGGGTGGGTGGGGGGCCCTTGCAGGGCAGGAACAGGGCCTGGGGGCCTCTTGCATGGGAGGCACACCACCATGAACTGGGTGCCAAACAAGGGGCCTCCCACATGGGAAGCTCACCCTGGCAAGAACCACACTGGGGTCCACACCCCAGTTCAGCATATGGGTCCACACAGGCAGAGGCTGGGATTTGATCCTTGGGCCCCAGAACTATAAGGTGAGCGCTTAACCCCTTGAGCCATCCCAGCATCCCCTAATGTTGTCTTTACCTTTTGCTTCTTCCAACTTTCAGTTTTAAAATGAAATGTGAGAGGAAGAGAGGTTCTTTGAATCTATGAGCAGTCCTTAACCAAGATGGATTAGGAACAGAGTCTGTTAACCAGTTATTTTCCCCTCTGTGGCTTAGCATAAAAAATATGCTAGTCCTTTTTGAGAAGGTCTAACACTTCCTTGAGCTCATAAAAATGGCAATGGCCTATAGTTCCTCCCTCCCATGGTTGGTGGAGTTACAGTTGAGAAATGAGTGGGTTAGAAGGGAAGTCTTAAAACAAATATATAACACGTTCATGGTAAAAGCACATGTAGTCAGTTTTCATTGGCATGTGAATCTCTCAGAAAGATTTTGATTATTAGGTATGTTTTCTACAAGTTAGAGTTTCAAACATTGTGATGTTCAGTTAAGATCAACAGATGGAACTGATGATGAGCTCATATTTAAAATATAAATTACCTGCTATCCTGCCAAATGAAATATTGTGGCAGTCAGGATTCATTTTTATCTAAATGAAAAAGAAACTCCCCAAAGAGGAAGAAAGAAGGCATGTTAATTACATATAATTATTCGGGTGTATCTATTACTCCATTTAGTCTTTCCTTTGTAATGTAAGCCTGTAGTTATCTTTTCAAATCTTACCTAGATTTTCCCTGCCCCTCTCCCCGAATTCAGTGCTCTTTCCCTTGTTTTGTGTTTGATGATCACATAACATGATGATCTGGGTCCTATCTGAATATATATGTTTATGTCTCATTTATTCTGTTACTGGGACATCTTCTCTGATAGTCTGTGAAACAATGTTCCTTTTATACATTTTGACAACTATGAATATGTTCTTTTTAAAACTACAAGTAGACAACTACTATTCTTTCTCCTTTTACTTACAGTCATACCAAAATAATTAAAATTGTTTTTCTTTGTTTGATGTTTTTGCATGGCATAAAAATGGTAAATATTGGCAACACACATTGAAGTAGTCATGATCCTGCTCCCTGAGATCAGTTCATAGCTTGGCACCATTTTTTAGATATTGCCTTTTTTTTTTTTTTTTTGCATCATGTGGTTATTAAGTCAGTATTGGGCATTTCGGTTGTTATTTTATTACCTACAGACTTGTACACTAATAAAACAAAATGATAAATTCTACATTTGGTTACCTGATTTTGAAGATTTACAAATGACATTAGAACTAAAATAAGACAAAACGCTAGGACACAATCTTTATAAAATGGCAAAGAAAGTTGGCTGCCTGAAAAGAACCATTAAAGTAATCAGATATAAATAGCACCCTTTCAATGCAGTGCAAAGAATATACAGTTATAGTTTCAGAGCCTGATTGAAAACTTGAATTTTTTAATAAGCTGTGCTTGATTTTAATATGCTTTTTTATTCATTGCTACTCAGGTGTGTATGTGTGTCTTATTTATTTGGTTGGACAGTTGGGAATACATTGTAAATCATAGAAAATACTGCTGTTGGATCTATGATTATGTAACTGAGCTGTTATATAAACGAGAAAATTATAAGTCAAGTCATGCTAATTCTACATTTGGCTCTGATTTGTATCTTCTAGTTATTAGAAAACCTGTAAAGCAAAATTTTTGGCCAGAAAATGCATAGTGCAGTTTTAGGTGACTATCATTAGATTAATGGGAAATTACTACTGTAAACCTTTTAATTCTGACTGCTACTTAAAAAATAAAAAGCTCTGTAACATTTTAATTAAATATACCGTAACTTATTGAAAAACTACTATAACCAAGACTATTTAAAGTATGCTAAGACATGATTCTTGTGTCTATAAGGAATGAACTATTTAGCAAAGTTGATACTTAGGTAACTAATCATAACGCAAATTATACAGTATTATATAAGTAACTTTAAAAGAAACAAAATAACTTTATTAGAATAGTAGTGAGGACATACGGTGGAGAAGATCATATTAATGGATTACAATAAGTAAGTAGTTAAAAGCTTTTTCATCGTTATTAAAGAATACTATCAATTATACATATAAATATTAAAAAAATCTTATATTATGTAATGGTATAATTATGCTAAATAAAATCACAGTGTTATGAGCAGTCTTCAGCTACTGTATCCTTATACATCAACACTTTTATTTCATCCATGGATAATGACGTATTTTGGATGAGTAGTACCATCTAGAGTTGTGGCTACTATCAACACACGCTAGCCTTATTTATTTGATGTTCTCTTTTGCAAGAGTTATTTGATTCAACTATCTGTACACAGAGGAACAGAAGAATCAGGAGAAATGTATGTTTGGGTGGATATAATTTCAAAAAGAAAAGCGTTATCTCTATGCTATATGTAATGAAACTTCATTTAGATAAGGACAGAAACGTACTCATAGTTGCTTTTGAATTAGAAGTTCAATGGTGCAACCAACAGGGACAGCATCAGTGGAACGCTGGGTGTGGATGTTACATTTCAGAGGATTGAGAAACTGAGGAGAAAATGAGGAGCGAGAATGTTGAAATTATCAGGGAGTATCATCAGGGTAGTGAAGTAATAAGGTGAAAGGTATGCCAGTGTGACAAACATGAGAAAGAGAAATGCCTAAGTCACGGGAACTGGTTTGGGAATGAGAGGACTGGGTGGGTCCCACAAGAGGTCGTAGAGCTTAAAAAGAAGTGACAAAGATAGCAGCAGCTTGTACTTACACAAATTAAAGCCTCTCTCATTAATCTTATAAATTGCTATGTAGTTACCCACTACTGCACCACTGATTTCTCTGGTTGGGCACAATTATCAGCATCCCAAGGTAGTGCATTTGAAGAGAAGTGTATATCTGGAAGTGTACTTCATGCTGCGTATAATTCAATCAGAGAGGGGAATAAGATACTGTAATCCTCACTGCATTTAATGCCACCATGCTGGAAGTGTAGAGCAGATTTAGTCCGGACCCTTTCCAATGCAGCTTAGGTACTGAAATAACGTGTTCAAAGGCTGCAGTCTGGACTCTAAGGTCTCAGCACACAGAACTGACCATTGTATCTTGGTTAAAATGATCCACATCTGTGATGTCAGCATTTACGTATGCCATGGTTCAAGAAGGGCATAGTAAGCAAACATCTTCCAATTTACAGTTTGAAGCCACACATGTAAACCTAAGGAAAGATGGATTGTCTTGAGTTTTCCTTTTTCTACAATCAACATTAAAAATAGAAAATTCATCTTCAAAACAGGTTCTTCTGGGTTCTAACATTCCCCTAAGGCCTCTCCTATTTTCTGACAATAACACTTAGTGTCTCCTGACGTCTACATTGCAGTGTACATATTTAATTCAGGTGACACCTCATAGGGGAATTTGATACTTTAAATCTTTCAAGTTCTCTATCAGTTGCAATTGAACCTAACCCTTATTACTACAGGCATATGGCAAATAGTTTCAACAATTTGCCACAAGTTCAAGGAACTAAACACCTCCTCCCAGGCATGCCCCAACACTAATTTCTCTTATTTCTCTTGGGCTTTTCTAGAATTGGGTCATTGGAGAATTTTATTTCAGTACCAAGAATGGATAGGCCCATTCATTCTTATATTCACTTGTTCACATAGCAACTGGATTGATTTTTGTACACAGAAAATATATGGCATTTCCTTACATGAAGCCTTAGATGTGTTCCTAATCTTTAATAATACACAACACAATCTCACCATGCTTGTCTCCTGCTTCTCTTTCCAGACTCATTTTGTACAACTATCCTCCTTGCTTTCTAACTTCCAGCAGAACTGGCCTTCTCAGATGTTCAAGAAGTTCCCACTATCAGATTGTTTCCTTCCATTTTGACCTTCTTTTGGATGTTATCTCAGATGTCACTAGCCCTCTGACTAGAACACTTTCCCATCATGTCAGCTCTCACAGCTTTCTGTATACGCCTTTCAGAGATTTGTACCAGTTTCTAGCTGTACATAACGATGTGATTAGTGTCTTTTCCCACCACTACCCTGTAGGACCCATAAAGGTAGGTTTGTTTCTGTGCTCAGTACTTAGTCCAATAGGTGCTCAGTAGATGCTTAGCAAAGAGTTATTTGGATGTATGAATAAATGAATGGGCAATTCACAGAGAGGAATCAGGGTGTTTAAAAGCTTAGAAATAAGAAGCATGGCAGGTCACATTCAGGAACTTCAAATACTTCAGTTTATCTTGTATGTTCAGAAGGACAAAGACAGTCTGTGGAGAATTTGTGTGGCCTGTAGAAAGAGCTTCAAAGGCTGAAACCATAAGCAGGCAAAGGGACAATTCACAAGGGCTTTCTCTACCAGATTATAGAATTTTGTCTTTACCCCTCAGGAACTTTAAGAAGAGAATGACAATATTGAATGTGTTTTAGAGAGATCATTTAGCCGAGGAGTAGAAAACACAATGGATGAAGATAACACAAGAAATCGAGAAACTAGTTAGGAAACCATATTTAAGTAATCCAGAGGAGAGATAACGGAAATAGGGGATTCATAAACTACATTGTGCTTTATTATTTTATGATATAATTTGATCTACAAGAGCCCAGGGATGTAGGGACTACTATCTCTACATAATATTTGAAGAAACAGAGACTCATATCAATTGTAACCATAATAAGTGAAAGAGCTATACTTTGAACTCAGTCCTTTCATGCTCAAGTCTAGGACTTTTTCACTACACTTTTAGCCAAATGGATGAACAGGAGATGAAGTTGGAAAGGAAGGTTGAGGCTATGTTGTGAAGTCCTTTAAGTAACGAGTATCATCATCTCTTGTCTTTTTCTCGCAAACACACCCATTTTAGCATATTCTGTCAGTGTTATCTTCAAAATACATCAAGAATCTGACCATTTCTCCCTATCTCCACTATCACCATCCAGGTCCAAACCATCATTGTCTCTTGTCTGGAGCATTGCAATGATCTCCTTATGGTTTTCCTTACTAGGCCTTCGCCCCCTGCAGACTATGCACAGCAAAGCTGCAAGCAAGACAGAACACAAGGCTCATAGCTCCTGATTACTTCTTTTCAGTGGCCTGTATGACTCCAAACCTTGAACCCCATCCACTGCTCTCTCACTTTTGAACATCACCAGTAAACTGATCTCTTTGTAGATGTGAACTACCTGGCAGGGGTGCTTCCACCTCAAGCTTTTTGCCCTGGAATGATCTCCCCAAGGTGGGTGAGTCTTCAAGGTTCACCTTCTCACTTCCTTCAGGTCTTTACCCAAATGCCCTCTCTTCAGTGGGCATCCTAAGCTACTTTCTTTAAAATTTCAACTCCCTTGTCCTGAGATTTTCTATCTTCTCTTTCCCTTCTCTGCTTTATTTTCTTCTGAACACCGCCATCTAATGTCCTCGCTATTTTATTCACTTATCTTGTTTATTGTTTATTTCTCCCACTAGAATGTAATCTCATGAAGGCAGATTAGTTTTGTTCAGTGTGCTAGACGAGTACCTGGCAACTAAAAAAGCACTCAGTGAATACTTTTGAATAATTAAACACTGAAAATTTGATTGTACTCCATTGGCAACAGGGAGAAGCTGGAGGCTTTAGAGCAGAGAAAAGAAAGATGTATAAAATTGCTTTCATAATATTAGTAAAAATGACAGATTCAGGTAGAAAGAGAGGGAACTAAGCAAATAATCCAAATAAGATGCTACTAAAATAATCCAGGTGTAATTCGATAACTGCTCTCATCTAGATTACTTCTGAAAAAAATAAAAAAGGAAAGAAGAGAGAATATTAATTGCTTTTCTCTAATTTTTATACTTGTTCCTCATTCTATACTTATCTGGACAAGAGACAGGAGATTTTTCATTGTATCACTTGAAACCATATGAGATTGCCATTTTTGTTACTCTAAAATATTCAAATTTCAATAATGTCTTGTTTCAACCAATAGATAGCTTCTGAACTGATAAGTAAAATTCAGTGGAATAATAGTGACTTAAAACCTATTTAATTTATACATTTTGATACCCCCAAAATGTGGTAGATAAATGTCAATCTAGGGAATAGAGAAGGTGTGAGGTGTAGCAACCAAGAGCCTGGCAAGTCCTTAGGGTTTCCCTGGAAAATGCTTCAGAAATTTCATTATCAATCTTCATAGCAACCATCTTGAGTCATTAATAAAGCTTAAAGCCTCAGAGAAACTAAGCATTAAAGGAAGTGTGAGATCTATTTTAGAAAGGACTTTATTATAAATGATTAACAGAAATATTTTCAGTTCATAAAAACAAATCTTGGGCTACCCTGGAAAATTTGGTTCATCAGTTGAGGATGCAAGATAGCCAATGCTGTACATAAAATTCTGGTTCTTAAAAGACCAATTAATTTATTGTACCTGTTGTTGAAGTTGAGTCCACTAGAGCTCATTAATTAATCATGAAAGCAATCACTAGCAACAAAACACACAGAAGTGTTACAAGACATATTAAATACCAGTTTGTTATATTCACACGCCAAACTGTGTACTGTAAATAATATTAATTTGGATCTGGCTTTTATACACCAAGCCAAAACCATTCATTTTGGTTGATTTGAAAGTGATCTTTTAAAATGTTCTTTATGTCTTTTCTTTAGAAAATGAGTAGCAGTGCATAATTTTCTTGTGATGACTCTGGTGAAAGGATTTTGCATACAATTACCGAGACGATTTCTGTTCCTAGCAGGAACAAACACAGGAGGAAGTAAGTATTCACCATATGATTAGCCTAATTTTTATATCCAACTGAGGCTAGCTCAATTCCAAGAAGTAATTGTAAACTCGTGGCAATGACTGTGAGAGTGAATACATTTGATTACTCACTATTAAATTTCTTTAGTAGGGGAATGACTCTGAGGTGATTCTCTAAATAAAGAGTGATGTTTTGAACAGCATGCCAGGTGACAAATAATGGGTTCAGTGTTAGACTTAGTTAATTTCAACTGCAAAAAAAATGTATGTTTCTCATTTCAACTAAACAGTCCTGAGTCAGGTTATTTGCATTCCTTAAGGTAGTCACTTTTGACTTCTATGCAAAAAAGACGATTAATGTAAGATTGTATTCATTATAGCAATCTGTTTATAACTGTTCACAAAAATCTGCTTCATTCCTCATGGTACAGTGAATGCAGAATGCTGTTGTCCATTTGAGGAAAATACTTTATAGATTCTTGGTAGGTGAGCGAATTCCTTCCTACAGCTCTGCGAGAATCATAACGTGTAACTCAACATCTCCTACCCTATCAGCAACGAAACAAAAGCTTACCGGGTAACCCTTATTCTTGAATTTCATCTGCAGTCATTAGCTATTTCCTCAGTAACTTTAGTCAGACATCCAGGTGATACTCTCAGACTCATACTAAGTTGATCCTAATTTTTCTTCCTAAATATTATATTTAGGCTCTTTCATAAGCAAGACCAGACTTACTCATTCTTTCAATTTTCATTCAGTGAATATCTATGGAGTATCTGCTGTATTTCAGGTCATTGCTGTAGGAGCTGCTGATATAGAAATAATAAGAAGAGTAAAACGTGCCTATTTTTTCAGAAAGCTTACACTCCAGTGGCTGAGGCAGACAATAAACACTATACAAATACACTTATAGTACTGACAAGAGGTGATCAGTGCTATGAAGAAAAATGAGGGCAGAACGGGACAGAAATAACTGGAGGTGAGGGTGAGAGGGGTAGTTATCTTTCCAAACCAATCTCTCATTGTCTCTTTTAGGTATGCACCACTCAAGTCATACTAAACATCAGTAGTTCACTGAATAAACCAAGTTCTCTCCTGACTCAATTACAGTGGCTGCTCCTTGTGCTTTACCTTCACGTGAACTCCCAATTTTACTCTAAGCCTCAGCTTTAGCTTTAGGCCATTTGAGAAGACTTCTCTGCTCTTCTCATGTTGAATTGTTGTCATGTTAAAACACATTTAGAGCATCTGTACAGTAATCACAGCTTATGCCTCACTTATTAATGATCAAGAAAGCACTATATGCTACTTTTGAAAGTATTAAGTAACAGTGAGTCACAGTTACTGATCTCAAGGACATTGAATTATAATAATTTTAATCGTTAGTTTATTTGTCCAGTCCTCTTTAAGTATCAGATGAGTTCTTATTTATTTTTGTTTTCCCATTTTTTTTTTTTAACACAAAGGAAAGAATAATCTCAGTAAGAGTTAGATTGACTTAATGGAAAAAATGGTAAAAATCCTGACTTTTTACAATTACCCTTCCCCCACCCTATTTAATCAAGCCTGATAATAACAAAGACAAAAATAAAAATAATAATTATCAAAGGGCTACCAAGTGCAAAGCAGATACTGTATTAAGAGCTTAATGGGCAAGGTGCTAATTTTATTTTCATTTTATATAAAAAAAAACTGATGATAAAGAAGTTAAGTTCTTAATCCAGGTTATTTAGTTAATTGGTAGAGCTTTGTCTGTCCCACATTCTCTATATACTATGCTCTCTAACACAATGAACACTTAATTCCATTGTGTTTGGTTGATTTTTATTCCCCTTTTAAGTATTGATTTTTGACCCAGAATTATCTCTGGTGCTGAAGCAAGTTCTGTGGCTTCTGCGATTCACACTGGGGACATGCTTGCTGCTTTAACTTCAAGAGTCCCTTCCCCTCAGCAGCCCGTCCACAACAGTCTCTGGAAGATCTAGTCCGAATGTCACAATCACAGAAAAGATTACAATAATGAACAAAGCTTCTTCCTTCACAACAGCCTGTGAAAGCTGCCCTATGGTCAAGTTTAGTTAATGTCTTTCCTGCACAGGACATACAATCAACTGCCTTCTCTCGGTAAGGATATCAAATATTAAATCACAGAATGAGGTCAACTTCTGTGAAAAAGCTTTTGAATTGTTACTTAGATCTATCTATATGCTTGCCCAAGTTCTTCCCTTCTAGAAAGTCACAAAACCCTATAGGACTATTTCATAAATTATGTTTGAATCTCAGTATGGATGGCTTTTACTGACACAGTGGTTAATGTGTATGTATGTGTGTGTGGGGAGAAAGTGGGGGTGAAGGTGGGGGAGGGGCAGTTCTGAATAGGAATTAAGATAGTAAAACCAAAAAGTACTTGCATTTTTATTTAAAAAGAAATTTTTTTTTTTTTAAAGAACTCTTAGCAGACATGCTAAAAGACGGGCTTTTCATAGAGTCACTATCTCTTCTGAGTGTCAAAAATCAGGCGATGGCAAGAAAAATGTATTTTTTTTTAAAGATTTATTTTATTGATTTTTTACAGACAGAGAAACAGAGAGAGACAGAGAGAAGGGGGAGGGCCCAGAGCAGTCTCCATAGTTGACAGCATTAGTTTTCCATATAGTTTCACTCCACAGGTGGGCACAGGGCTGCTCAGGGCAGGAACTGGGCCGGGAGCCTCCCACATAGGCCTTGGCAAGAACTGAACTGGGGGCACAACCCAGTTCAGCACGTGGGTCCGCATGGGCCGGGGCCGGGATTCGATCCTCGGTCCCTGGGGCTTCAAAGTGAGCACTTAACCCACTGAGCCATCCCAGCTTCCCCAGAAAAATGTATTTTTTAAACTAGTTTTCTTAAATGGTCAAAATCAAGACTGAAATGATGACTGCTCTTTGCCCATGTGCAAGGAAGATTGAGACTAATTTATTTAGCCAACCCCTCCCCTTCCTGGCCTGTTATTATAAACTTGAGTTTCTGATAATATTGTGGTTAAATCATTATTTAAATTGTTGTATCATCTCCTTAAAGAATAATTTGTATGTTTACATTTGCTTTTTGGACCATATTTTAAAAATTATTTTGACTTATTAATATTTATTTTATCCCCAGTCACTGTCAGCCATTTAATAGTAGGATTTCCCATTCTTAAGCTCTTAAGTACTATTCAGAGTTTTTGGTAGGCTTGAGTACATTTCTAAGTATGATTTCTCACTGATAAAATCAAGTAAATCAACATACAGACACTGGAACTGAAGAGGGGGTGCAAAAGGGTAACAGCAAGATAATTCTTTTATTTTAATTCTTATCTGGTGAATGTTAGTTAGTCCATTGTCTTTCTGGAGTTACATGTGATTCTCTCAACACTTCAGTTTTGTTTTGTTTTTTTAAATCTTAGAAGCTTATACTAGAAATTCTGTGAGGTTTCTAGAGCTGAGGGCCAGGAAATAGGCTCTAGTGTTGAGATCAGAGAATTCTGGATTCTTAGTGTTTGTAGAATGTTAGGTCTAAGTTAGTGGAATTACCTTGGAAAGCAATCCAGGGTTTTGTGACTTGGGAAGACAATGAATGGTGATGTATTTGGGTTACAGAATGGGTTCAATAAATTCTATTCCTGAAAAGGTAAATTAAATTGTAGACACATGAGAGTATTTTAACATAGTCTCTAATACCTTGTACATTAAATTTTCTTGTTTATTGCATATTATATTTTATAGTTTTTAAACCAATTTAAAAAAGTTCACAAACTTAATATTTTTTTACAAAACAGCAGCTAGTAGATTTAGTAGCAGCTATTAGGCAAGTAAAGTCTATTAAATACTTTCAATTTTAATCCATGTGGAATCATAGCATCTTACAGCTGAGAGAAATCTTAGTGCAATTTAATTAAATGTCTGATGTGGACACAAAGGCTGAGCTAGAGTGGTGACATAACTAGCCGAGGCAGAAAGCTAGTCACAGTCAAAGGAAGAGATACATGGTGGCAGAGGATCTTAAAAAAAAATCCCTTCTCATGTTTCTGAGAACATTCTACTTGTCCTTGAAGAAATCTGAACACAGTAAAGTGGACAAGTTGACAGTCTTTAAGAGAATTTGAACTCCCATTAGCCTTGGGCAAAATAGAGCAAAGAAAGAAAAAGTGCAAAATGAAAGTTCACATATTCCTATTGAGTTCCCATCAGAATAAATCCTTTCAAGAGGTACTTAAGGATTCTCCAAAAGTTTGGTTTTCTTTCTTCTCAGAATCATACTCATATTCTTCTAGGACCAAATTGGCATGAAGAATTATTTAATCCTTTAATGATTGGTTGATTCCAGATTCAGTGGAATTGAAATTCCACTTTACATTGTATTTCATCGCTTTTAGTCATTCATTTCTTCTTTAAAATCAGTGGCTGTCACATTTTTGAAAGAGGTAAAAAAAAACATGGACTAAGAATTATCATGTGGTTGTCTCATGACCAATTTAAGCAAACTTACAGTTAAAATATTTGTTGGTAGAATAACATATGGAACCATTTATCCATACGCATCAGGAAAGAATGATTTAATCTTGTTAGATGTTGTATGATAAATCCTTTTGGTTCTACCTTCATAATAAATGTGGAAACTCCTCAATATCTTCACTACTATCACCCTGGTCCAAATCACCATCATTTTAGTTATTGCAACAGACTACCTAACAGCTATACCTGATTTGGCCCTGGTTGCCCTTTGGTCCCTCCTGTTACAGTGGCCAGACTGACCCTGTTGAATTAGAAGTCATATTATGCTACACCTCTGCTGAAAATCCTCCAATAGCTCTCCATGTTATTCAGGAAAAAATAAAAAGCTTTTACGGTCTAGCTTTCTTCCCATTGTACTTCTTGGACCTCTTCTCTCAACAACTTGCTCACTTTGCTCAAGTAAACTGACCTCATTGCTTTTCCTAAGTTATGCAAGGCGTACTTTCTCCTCAAGGCTTTGCACATGCTGGTCCCTCTACCTTGCATGCCTTTTCCCCAGAAAACCACATGGCTCCTTCACATCTCTTATGGTTCACTCAAATAGTACTTTCTCAAGGACACATTCCCTGAGAACCCCACTTAATAAAATTAAATAAAAAGTATAACTTATATCCACAGTGCTTAATACATAGTATGCAGTTAATAAATATTAATTCAATGAATGAAGCAGACAGGCTTTCGCCCCCATTAGCTGTGACACTGACAGGTACCAGGAATAGGCATCTCTTATTGTCTCTAGCTTCTCTTGGAGAGAATAAATTAACCTGTGTAGATTTGAGGTCTGCATAGTCAGAACTGGAGTGAGATCTTGGTGTGATTTTGAACTTAGGGGCTCTACAATCTTTGGAACAACAGTAACCACAAAAATGGAGGCACCTATTTGGATTTCCCAATTTTTATTTTTTAACAAGTCAGAATGATAAAAAAACAAATTAATACAAAACAAAACTCTAAAACCTGATAACCACCATCTATATCTGCATAATCTTATAGAAGAAAACATCTTAATTCTAAAAGAGTAGGAAAGATCATTTTGAGATATAAAACCTATCTTCAAACTGAAAACAATTTGCTTCAGAGAAAACACTACACTGTCGCGATATTTTCTTTTGTCAAATCTGAAAGGTGGGTCCATAAGAAACTTGGGCTTTGGACTTGATCTGCAGGACTATGAATGAGTCCCAACCATTCAAGGAAGAATCAGCTCCCTCTGTTCATAAGATAGGACAATGACAGGCCTTCATTTTGTCATCAAAGGACAAAAAGGTTTAAGACAAGATGTTGGGGTTAAGATATTGTATAATATGTAGAAACAAGTAAAAATTTTAAAAAGAATTAAAATAAAGTATTTTCTTGCTATTACTCTTTTGCATCGCCTCTTCAGTTCCAATGTCTGTATGTTGATTTACTTAATTTTATCAGTGAGAAATCATATCATGGAGAAATGAGGGTTAAAGAGAAACCATTAAAATATATAGGAAAAACATTAATCATTGGAATTTTGCCATGGAGTGAACTAGAAGCTTATAGACCCCCAAAATTCAAATTTGTAGAGCTTCTTAATAAATAAGCAGCCATTTCTACAAAGTCATGGGAGTGCAACAGTATATATTTTGAGGATTTAGGATGGCTGATTATGAAAAGGTTCACAAAGGTAAGAAAAGGTCAAAGCTCTTGGTTAATAATAGATGAAAAAGGACCATTTATGAAATTACAGGCACACTAAAATGGAGGGGCACTTCAAATTTCAATTTCTGTACAAGATTGGCTTTCTAAGAGAAGCACATTTTTCAGCTTATTTTGAGTATCTGAGATGTTTGTACTTTTTGATGTCAAAAGTAAAACCTATAGAAGCCATATTGAAATTGTTTGAGCGCCTTCTTGAAGCAACTTTAGAGAATCTTATCATATAGTAAAGACACCACATTGTTCTAACTTTGTAGGTATATGGGAACACGACCTTTATTACCACTATTATACAGCAAAATGGGATGTATTATGCTATATTATCAAAGCATTTTAAAATGCTGCATGTGTGTGTGGCAGACATATTTGGAGATTTCTGTCAAAACAAATAATGTCACGTTCCCTTATCATATTATACTTGTTAAGTTCCCCTTGAGTTATGCTAGCAATTTTTAGGAAAAGTTTTGAAATTCTAAACAGAAGTAATTTACTTTGGAAGTATTTATTAGTGGATCAGTGTGGAAGGATAAATATGTTTTAGTGCCAATAATATGACCCTATTTGCTGTGGGTAATAATTTGACTATTGAATTTAAATAGCATGAGAAAAGGTGTGTGTCCAAGCTCTTACAGTGGCAAAAAACTTTTTATTTCATAAAAAGAAAAATGTATGGGCTACAAAATGAGCAAAAGTTTCCAGAGATTTTAATCTACTATTCAAGTAAATAACAATTATTGAAAAAATAGTAATATCTATAAAAATTTG
>PVKE010011479.1:0-40194 GCA_004027555.1 Craseonycteris thonglongyai | reverse complement strand
AGAAAATTTCTTGTTGAGGTCATTTAACTGTGTCTGGGTACTTTGCCAGCATTGAGTGAGCTCTCTGAGTGTCTTGATTAATGCAGCCCTGAATTCTGTTTCACTTAGATTTGATTCCAAGTGTGCAAGGTCCTTTACTAAAGACTGCCCCTGATCTTCTGGAGGGGCTTTGGATTCTGAGGTGTGCATTGTGTTTGAGGTGGTTCTTTTTGCTTTACACATGTGTCTTTTTTCCCTCTGGGGGTTTGCCTATCAGATGGGTTTCTCTTTATTTTTTCTTTTGGGCTCAGTTGTGGGAGGAGATTTTGGGAGAGGGTTGGGGAAGCAGACAGCTTCTATGTCCTGGGACACTTCAGGTTGCTGTCTTAGTTGTTAGATAGCAGGGTAGTAAAGATGTGGCCATGAGTGGGGGCATGTGAGTAGGAGCTCGGGCGGGCCTGAGACACAAGAGCAGATTCCTCTTTTAGCAGGGGCGCTGGTGGTTCAGTGTGGGCGGGGCGCAGGAGCTCTGGTCTTTCTCTCCTTTGCCTGGCTGCCCCTCCTTCAATCGTATCTGCAAGCCGTGCCCACAAGGCAGCACTTGGATGGCCTGGGGCTTGGCAGAGGCACTGTTCGGCCGCGCAGTGCCGTGCGCTGGCTATGATGCCGTAGCGTCTTGGTCGGCAGCCCAGTTGCGCTCGCAGGCTGCAGCGCCCCAGTGGCCTGGTGGGCTGGGCACCAAAAGTTCAGTTGCGCGCTTGCGAGCAGGGAGCAGTGTTGCAGTGACCCAGTGGGCGGGGCGCCAAAAGCCGGTCTCGCACGCAGGCCACGGCGCTGTGGCGGCCTGGTGAGCAGGTTGCCACAAGCCTGGTTGCGCGCCGGTGAGCAGGCAGCAGTGCTGCTGAGGCCCGGTGGGTGAAGCACCGAAAGCCCAGTTGTGAGCTTCCAGCAGCGCCCTGCGGCCTGGTGGGCGGGGCGCCAAAAGCCCGGGTGTTCTCACGCAGTGGTGCTGCAGCGGCCCCGTGGGCGGGGCGCCGAAAGCCCAGTTGTGCGCTGGCGCAGTGGCAGCGGCACCGCGGTGGCTTGGTGAGCAGGAAGCCAAAAGCCCATTGCGCACTGGTGAGCAGGCAGTGGTGCTGCGGTGGCCCAGTGGGCGTGGCGCCGGAATCCCAAGTGCATGCACGTAGCGGTGCCGCAGTGGCCCGGTTGGTGGGGCTTTGAAAGCCCTGTGCCCAGAGGCCGTAGCTTGGTCAGCAGCTGCTCTATGCTCCCAGCTTTGTTGAGACTGCCGGATTCACTCTAAGCATGTCTAATGCAGTTATGCCCACTCAAGCCCCAGCCCTCACTCCAAGAGCCCTGTCCTCAGAAGGCGCTCCTTCACAGTCAATCTCTTTCGTAAATCAGGGGTGCTGAGCTGTTGTGGGCTGGTGCCCTGCTCTCACCCCGCCCGCTGGGAAGTGCAGCTGCCCTGCTCCACAGTCCCTGTTCTATTTTAGGCTCTGTGATCTGATTACGGCATTGCGTGGTGTCCCTTGAATTCAGATGTTAAGTTGTTCACAGTCCTGTGGGTCTTCCATGCTCCCTAGGTCTCGGCTTCCAGCCCACCCTTGATCCAGCTCCACTTTGACCATAGTTCCCCAAGCCACCTTTGTTTTTGCCAGCCCTGGGCCACGCTCCGAGTCTCTGTCCTCGAACCGCTGCCTCCCCTCCCCTCTCCTGCTCTCCCCTTTTTTTTCTAAACTTTGGGTGTTGTTCTACGTTATGTGGTTCTCTTAGTTGAGGTTGCTTCTCAGGATTTCCCTGTGGATTCCCTTCTGTTTACAAGTCCCTTCCCAGGCAGTTATCGGCGTTCTCCTCTCATGCCGCCATCTTTCTTCTCCTCCATTCACTTTTTAATAGCATGTTGTGCAATCTCCACGTATATGTGGTTCTCTCTGCACTTGATCTTTTGCAATTGATCTCTAGTTTCAACGCTTTGTAGTCTGAGAATATACTTGGTAGGATTTGGATGCCCTTAAATTTGGTGAGGTTGGATTTAAGTCCCAGGATATGGTCTATCCTTGAAAATGTTTCATGTGCACTAGAGTAAAATGTATAGGCCTTTGATGCAGGATGGAATGACCTGTAAATGTCAATTATGTCAATTTCCTGCAATGTATCATTTAAAGCTGCAATTTTTTTTTTTTTTTTTTGCTGCTAGGGTGATTGGTCCAATGTTGTCAAGGGGATGTTTAGATTTCCTCCTATAATTGTATTTTCATTAAATTCTCCCTTTAGATCTGTTAGTTGTTGCTTTTTAAATTTTGGTGCTTTCTGGTTGGGGGCATATATATTTATGAGTGTCATGTTATCTTGATGTATTGTCCCTTTTATCAAGATGTAATCTCCATCTTTATGTCTTATTAATTTTTTTATCCTGATGTCTTTTTCATCAGAAATCAGTATGGCCACTTCATCTTTTCTCTGACTGCCATTTGCCTGGGGTATTCTTTTTCATCCTTTTACTGTGAGTCTATGTCTGTCCCTGTGGCTGAGGTGTGTCTCTTGTGGGCAGCATATGGATGGGTTTTGTTTTTTAATCCAGTCTGCTACCCTGTGCCTCTTTATTGGTGAATTCAGTCCATTTACATTCAGGGTGATGATTGATATATGAGGATATCCTATATCCGTTTCTTCTTTCCTTTTTATTTTTTTGTTGTCCCAACTTTTCTCCATTTATTTTGATTTCTTATTTCAGATCAGATAGCCTCCTTCAGTTTTTCTTGGAGTGCTGGTTTTGAGCTGGAGAATTCTCTCAGCTTCTGTATATCTGAAAAGGGCTTAATTTCTTCTTTATATCTAAAGGTTAATTTTGCTGGATAGTTGATTCTTGGCTTGAAATTTCTTTCTTTTAATATTTTGAATATTGGGGTCCACTCCCTCCTGGCTTGCAGAGTTTCTGCTGATAAGTCTGGTGACAGCCTGATAGTTTTTCCTTTGAAAGTTACCGGTATATATTTTTTTTCCCTGGCAGCCTTGAGGATTCTTTCTTTGTCTTTGGTTTTTGTCATCTTCAGAACAATATGCCTTGGAGAAGATCTGCTCGGGTCAAGGTAGTTGGGACTCTTGCTTTCCTCTTGAATTTGAGGCAGTAATTCTTTCCACAGGTTAGGGAAATTTTTATCCACTATTTGTTTTAGTAGACTCTGAGAAGATTTCATCTTGCTTCCTTCTGGTACCACTATTATTCTAATATTGTTCTTTCTGATGGAGTCAGAGTGTTCTTGTAGGGCTCTTTCATTTCTCTTGATTCTCATTTCCCTTTCTTCTTCCCTCTGTGACATTTATATGTTTGTATCTTCGATTTCACTCATCCTTTCCTCTAGCTGGTCAGCCCTGTTTTCTATGTTGGTTAGTTCATTATTCAGCTCTCCCATGATGCCTTTCATTTTGAGGATTTCCTTTTGGTTGTGCTCTAACTTCTCAATTTTATTTGTAAAGTACTCATTTTGCTCAGAAAATTTCTTGTTGAGGTCATTTAACTGTGTCTGGGTACTTTGCCAGCATTGAGTGAGCTCTCTGAGTGTCTTGATTATTGCAGCCCTGAATTCTGTTTCACTTAGATTTGATTCCAGGAGTGCAAGCTCCTTTACTAAAGAATGCTTCTGATCTTCTGGAGCGGGTTTGGATTCTGAGGTGTGCATTATGCTTGATGTGTGTGGGGGTTTTTTTGCCTTGCACATGAGTTTGTTTTCCCTCTGGGGGTTTGCGTAACAGGTGGGCTTCTCAGTTGTGGGAGGAGATTTTGGGAGAGGGTTGGGGGAAGGAGTCTGTTCTGTGCCTTGGGGCTGTTCTTCAGGTCGCTGTTTTAGCCCTTAGGAGGCAGGGCGGTGAAGGTGTGGTTCCGGGGGGCGGGTGGGGGGGTGATTAAGAGCTATGGCTGTCCTGAGATACAATAGCAGATTCAGTTGTCCACAGGGAGGCTGGTGGTTCAGTGTGGGCGGGGCCAGCAGCTGTTCCCACCCCCCCTCTGGCCTGGCTGCTTTTTAACTGCATCTATGAGCCTGCCTGCCGGGGCAGCAGCTCAATAGTGGTGTGGGTGGGTGGGACTTGGCAGAGGCTCGGCCACAGCTCAGCTGGCTGCTCTGCAGGGTCTCAGGGACCGTGGGATTCACTCTAAGCACGTCTAATGCTGCCGAGCGTGCTCCCTCCGTGTCCACTGTGCCGCTGCCCTCACTCCAAGAGCCCTGTCTTCAAAAGGTGCTCCCTCACAGTCAACTCTAGGAGCTCAGCTGTATCTCCTCCATGAATCAGGGGGCCGAGCTGCTGTGAGCTGGTGCCCTGATCTCACCCTGCCTGCCCAGGAAGTGCAGCCACCCTGATCCACAGTCTTTGTTCCACCTTAGGCTTTGTGATCTGATTAGGGCACTGCGTGTCACCCCTTGAATTCGGATGTTAAATTGTCCCCAGTCTTGTGGGGCTTCCACGCTCCTTAGGTCTCGGCTTCCAGCCTGCCCTCGATCTAGCTCCACTTTGACTGTAGTCCGCCACTCCCCCTTTGTTTTTGGCAGCTTTGGGCCACGCTCAAAGTCCCTGTCCCCAAACTGCTGCTTCCCCTTCCCTGTCCTGCTCTCCCCTTTTTTCTCTAACCTTTGGGCATAGTTCTGCTTTGTGTGGTTCTCTTAGTTGAGGGTGCTTCCCAGGGTTTCCCCTGTGGATTCCCCTTTGTTTATAAGTCCCTTCCCAGGTAGGTGTCTGGGTTCTCCTCTCATGCTGCCATCTTTCTTTTTCCTATTCTATTCGAGTCTTCTTTCTTTATAGTGTATGTTCTTTGGTATGAATTGACATAGGACACAAACGCATTTACACTATTCTTACTACTAAAGGCCTATTCATTTACTTCTTTGCTAGAAATTCTTATGATTAATTTGCCAAGCCTATTCTTTCCCAGTCCCTGACAATAAAACCAAGCAATTAGCCATTGCCTAAGAAGAATCACCATATATCCATATGTATGGCAATTTCTTAATTGGGATCAAGTAGATGATAAACACACTAAAGTTTTTTCTCACTGAGAGAATATTTCTTCATCATTCTTATTTCAAAACATTTTCAGTTGGGCTTGTACTGCTACAAAATTTCACCTGTTGTTGGTGTCATCATATCATGTACAATCATCTGAAAATCATACTTCTCAGTCAAATGGTTATAAGAAACATACCAAAAGAATATAGATGTTGTCAAAGGATGGGGAGAGTATTATTAAATATGTAAAATAAAAAGACAAAGCTTAATTGATGGCTTACTATAATAAGAGAGAGCTTTACCAGTTAAACACAGTCTCTCTGAGTAGATCTGACTGCTGTTCTTATATAGAGTTTTTTAAACATTGAGTCAGGGTTTGGTGGATTTCTTTTAGGTGTAACTATACTGACATCATCTGTAGAAGCCTGGTTACTTCAAGATTGTTTATTGATTGGCACTCAAAGGTGAATTTATTGGAGTGAATTTATTCCTCATTGGATAACTTCCAAGGCAATGGATTGTCATGATTGGTTACCTACCACCATTGCTACAGAAAAAATCAATCTTTTCAGAACAGTATGAGAACTTTTTATTCTCAGTCTCCCTTTTTGGTCCTGATTTAAAGCTGCAGGATAGACCAACAAGAATTGTCCAGAGCTTCACCAATGTTGTTGATTCTCCAGATAATTGTTGTGTAGGACTGTCCTATATGTTGTAGAATGTTAGCAGTATCCCTGGCCTCAGTCAGTTCAGTCCCCGAGTGAGACAATCAAAATGTCTCCAGATGTTGCTAGATGTTCTCTGGCAGCAGAATCACCCTGTGTTAACTACTGACATAGACAAATTCATTACAAACAAGAAGGAAATGCATTATCATTGAGCAAATTGTGTGCTTTTGAATGTTGTCTCCAATTCCTCTACCAGGTAGAGAAAGAGGCTAAATTATTGAAAACTCAACTATCTTTAACCCCCAGAATATGGCCTAAACTGACTAATCTTCTTCGTGGGTGAACAAGACAAGTTGTAAAAGGAATGACTGTTTATTTTTTCACAAATTGATTGCCAATCTAAAGGACCTCCACAAGACTAGCTTCATGGGTGTGTAATCTAGGCTGTCCCACAGGGCCCCATGCTTAGAAGAGCCTTGCAGTTGTTTCAATTTTCTGCTGCTGCTATCTTGACATTTTAAAACTTTTTCTCTGTACTCACAAATTAATTAGTTGTTTCCGAACCTCCATCCATTAGTAGTCAGAGCCAGCTTGGAGTGTGTTGGAGACTTATCAGGCCTATATCTTCACTTATTCCCCATCAAACACTCCTTTATACATTTAACAGAAGCAAGAAAATTTAGGACAAAACAAAGACATGAAACAAGAACCCTGTACATATTGACAGACAAATGCAAAAAGAGAATCCCAAAACAAACAAAGAAAAAAGCAGTGGAAAAATAAGAAAATGAATACAATTATCAAATAGCATATCTTTACAGCAGAAACTCAAATGATCTTATAGAAAGATATAGTCTTAATTCTCTTTTTCAAAAATGGTTACAAATCCTAAAATGAGCAAATTCAGCACTAAGAGTTTAATTAAATTAGAGTTCAGACTTACCTTGCACCAAAGGCAGGACATTTTGGGCACAAAGGGCTCAGTATTACTCTTGTCCCAAGGGTTCCCTGGGATGCTCCCAAGCAAGGGTCTTCAATCTGATCCTGAGGAAACCTCCAGTAATGTTAAGTGATAAGGAAGCCAAAAATAAAGTCTGAATAGAAAGAGAAAGCTTACTTTCTTGCTTACTGTGTGGCAGTTGTGCTGGTCAGATGTGGTCACTGAGTAGAGCAGGCTGCTGATTTTATGTAGGGCTTCTGGGGAAGCTGGAATTCAGGGTTTGTTGGACTTTCAGAATGTGAATGAGCTGACAGAATCTGGAAAAGCATGGTTACTTAGGTAAGGTTATTAATTGCTTGGCACTTGGAGAAAGTTTATTGGACTCTGTTCCTTTGTAGGTGACTTACAGAAGCAAGAGGGGCCTACTGACTGGTTGGTTTGCATAAATATTCTCACTGAGGCATATTACCATGAATCCAATAACAGGTTTAAACTGTTTCTGGTGGCTTCTTGTTCCTTTCTGCCTGACACCCTGTGACAATCTACTTAGCCATTTCCCCTAGGTCTAAGTATATTTCTTACACATTCTGAATTCTTCTAATTTCAGTGATTGGAGTTATCATCTATAATTTGCCTCAAAGCATTTGCCACTTTACACAAATGGATAGGTAGCCATCCTTGTATCAATCATACTCTACAATCTGACATACACAAAGGATCAGATTGTCAAGCCCGACTCATGTGAATCATAGATCCTGCCCAGTATCAAGCTTTATTAATAATTTCAAGGGTAGGCAATCGAGAAGCCAATCTGGGACATGGAGGATGACTCCTGCTATGTGAGATAACGTCACATGATTTTATGCCTGAACTTTTCTGGTCGCAGTTGCATGTCTGTGTCAAGAAAAAAGCACCTGAGACCCATTCTCAACTATATGGCTTTTCTTTAACATTCAGTATGGAAAATATTTGAGTAAATTCCTAATGATTGAATAATCTTTGCTTTGTGATGGTATTTACTATTAATATTTCTAGGTGTTTTAAATTAAAAAATATTGCTGGATTTATAGTATACTTGTCTGATGATGTGATCAATTCCATTTTTGTTTTAAAATGTCTTTAGTTTCTCTTATTGGCCAATATATAAGGAATATTCCTTTGACCCATGTCCTGACTTTGGTGATTGAATGTCCTTATTTTTTAAGACTGTTTGTTTTCGTTACTTGTTATTTTTTTTTTTTTTAGTTAATTTTAGTGTTTGAGAGGAAAGAGACAGTGAGAGAGCAAGAGAGAGAGAAGGGCCCAGAGCAGTCTCCATAGTTGTACATCATTAATTGTGACATAGTTTCATTCCACACAGGTGGATGTGGGGCTGGCTGCACATGGTGGAAACTGAGGGAGGTGAGAACCTTCATGGCCATCCTTGCGGTTACTAGTTGCTCCACAGTTTAGCACATGGGCTTGCATAGGCCAATCTGAGATTCGATTCCTGGACCTTGCTGTTGCAAGCCAAGCGCTCAACCTGTTGAGCTATCCTGGCATCCCTAAATGTACTGTTTTAAGTTCACATTATTATTATTTATATTCTGTATTATTAATATTACATAACAATTTTATTTTTGTATGTGTTCTCTAAATCATTATTACTTTAGGCTTTTTTATGCTTTATCATCATATTTTCAAAGTCTTTTTATATTTTCTTAATCTTTATGTTAATTTCTCTATGTTAGTTTTTCTCTTAGCTCTTCAAGTAAACTTTCAAGTAAGTAATTTTAGGAAGGTAATTTTATAGGTGTATGTTCTAAACCTTTGTATAACTAAAAATATCTTTTGCTTCATACACAAACAAAAATTTGGTTGTGTATTGCATAAAATTTTGTGGATGCTGCCCAGTTGTCTTCTGAAATTAATTTTGTGAAAATATTTTACTTTATTTATTTATTTTACTTGTTAAAGTTATTGGGTGACATTGATTGATAACAATTACACTGTTTCCAGGTGTACAATTCTACATTACATTGTCTATACATCACATTATATGCTCACCACACAGAATCAGCTCTCTTTCCATCATCATATATTTGATTTTCCCTCCCTACTCCCCCCCCACACACAAATCTCCCACCCACCTCCCCCCTTACACTCAGGTAACCACTAAAGAAATATTTTAATTACATTTTTTTGTTTTGTATTTTAGTTTTCTAAATATTTACATAAAATTTTAAAATGTAATTATATCATGGTTAGAAGGTAGTCTTTTTTCAATAATTATACCAAATACCTGGCAAGCTTTTTAGATCTTCAGAAACATATCAATTGAAAAAATCATCAATTATTATGTTTCTATGAATTTGTTTCTAGTCTCAGTGAAGTCTCTATCATGTCTCAGTTTTTTCTATAATGCTTTATTTTATTTATTTATTTTTTTAATTTGTAAATATTGTACAAATTTTAATAGCTTAGATTGTATATACAGCCAAATAAAAACTTGCATTAATGATTGGTGGAGTTGGTGTTACAGGATTAGTGTGCTGGATTCCTTGTTCTTGCTCAGGCTGTAGACTGGAAAATGGCCGGAATCTTCAGGAGTGAGGGTTTGTTGATATAAGCCAGCACTGTCCTTGGGTGCACTGTTAATAAACTACTAGGAATATGTAAGAAGAAACTAAGTTCCCTGTCTACGGTCAGAGATCAAGTAGAGTCAGGTTCTGACAGCTATTGTAGCCAGTCTAAAGCTGGAATGGGGTTGCAAACTCAAGTCTTTGGCTCTTGTGAGAGATGGAACAAGTGAGGAGGAGGTTTATTGGCTGGGGGGGTGGGATGGTAGAGCAGAGGCAAAAGGCCAGCATCTTCCTGCAAACCTGTGCCAGCCTTTATACCAACCAGGTCACCACCAAGCTGGGAAGGATGGTCCTGTGCTGGGCTGCTAGGCTCCCAAGCACCCCCTTGTGGCCAGACCAGCTAAAGCTAATCACTGAGCTTCCTAGAACTGGAAACTCAGGTCCCACTCTGGCCTGGGGAGCAGAGTAGACTAGGCCTTCTACCTCTCCATGAATAGAAAATGAGCCCAGGGGCTGACATGGGCACTCTGTGCCCCTGTGCCCAGCACTGCACTTGGAACTGAAGACTTCCAGGACCCATATTTGAGTCATCTGTATTCCCTGTAACCTCCAAGCCAGGTCTGGCTTAGAGCAAGGGCTTGGGAATGTTTGCAGCAGTGAGGATCTAAGGGCCAAGAAAGGAATGTGCCCAGTGGGTCTGCCTGTGCTACCCTACCCCAAAACTGGATTGGGCTATTGCTTCCAACAGAGAGGCAGTTAACAACATCCAGAAATTGAAAAGCTGAGCTCAAGAAGCTCCAGTGAAGGGAAAGCAGGGACAGACCAAAGTCTGGGGGATAGTAACTAATAGCCCCCACTAGCTTAGTTGTTTCTGGGGGATATCTAATGTTAGATAGCCCTCTCCAGTGCTGGCACCTGTGCAGAGGGTCCCATTCCCTATTTATGTGAGCAAGGCCTGCTCTGAAGCCCTTTAGCCCTCACTCTATCCTGCCCAAGCCCTTAGACCTGATCCTAGTTGCTATAATACCCACCTCCCTCCTAAGATTCCCCTGGAATCCAGTCTGGCAGGGGGATACGATCATGCAGGCTGCTCAGCTGAGACTCAGAAGCCCTTCTCTAGAAGCCAGGCTTTGAGCTGCCGGTCAAAGTAGCCCTTCACCCGCAGGGTACGTGTCACTTCATTGACCTGGGTGATAGGTGTCTTCCCCAGCAGTAAGCTCAGAAATTCTTCCACATCCTTCTGTAGGGCCCAAATGTCCCCCTCCACCTTCCGGATCACAGTCATCTGGCTGTTGCCATGTGTGATGTCCGTGTAGACAGGGATGTTATGCATCCGAGAGCGCCGCACAAAGTAGGGCAGGTTGGGTGGGGGTTCTCTGGGGGGCTGCCAGCCACTAGGAGTAGGATAGTGTTCATGCTTTGGGGGCTTTGGGATGCTGGTAGGGGGTAACAGGTGCTCCACAAACTGGTATTCATCCACAGATTCCACGAAACTGGGGTAATTGGGAGGCTCCTGGGTCTGGCTCAGTCCTCGTAGCCCACAGCCCTGCTGGATGCCGGTTCGCCAGCCCCACAGAGAACCTCGGAATATAGCCGCTGCCATCTTGAACTTTCCCCGCAGCCTAATGCTTTATTTTTTGTGCTAGATTTTAAGACTCTTCTAAAGTGTGCCATTTACTTCATTTTTTGTTCAACCAGTATGAACTGAGTGCCAACCATTTGTCACTCTTCCACGCCTTGGAAATAAAATAAGTAAAACAGGTATGGTCTCTCTCTTTTTGATCTTCAGTCTCGGGAAGGAAAGTGGAGAGATGCATGGAAAGAGTCCTTCATTTCAACATCAAAATGCTATTTTGTGCAGATACCCAGAGTGGAATTGAATCTAATTATTTTACAGTATTCTTGCTTATTCAGTTATTATGCCTCAGGACTCCATCTGCTTTTTGCTTTATGAAAATTTGTCTTGGGTTCCAGCTGATTATAAAGTATCATTACCTTTTCATTGCTGCTTCATAAAAATTGGTTTGGGGTCAATAGGTTACATCTAGCTAGCTTTAAATTTTACACCCAAGCTTCTTCTTTTCCCAAAATAAGTAGACTTCCTTGTATTTTAATTCTATCACCCAGTATTCCTGTATGGCTCATTGATAATTGATATTTTTTATCTCAGTGATAAAGCTGAGGTTAACTATGATTTGATTGGCATTTCAAGTAGTCATTCACAATATAAAGGTTAGATAAGAGGACAGATTTCAGTGGGAAGTTTATATAATTGCAGATTTATGACTAACTTTTCTGAGCGTTGATTGTAAGTCCTGTATATGATTTAGGTTTCTTGTTTTCTCTTTTCTATTTCTATAAGTCACCTTTTAAAATACTGGTATTTATTGATTATCTAGACCAGGGGTATCCAATATTTTGGCTTTCCTGGACCACACTGGATAAAAATGAATTGTCTTGGGCCACACATAAAATATATTAGGAAAAAAAAAATCACAAAAAAATCTCATAATGTTTTAAGAAAGTTTACAAATTTGTGTTGGGCCACATTCAAAGCAATCCTGGGACACATGCAGCCCACAGGCCACAAGTTGGACAAGCTTGATCTATGAAAGATCTAGCAGAGAACGTAAACTAAAATCAATATGTTTGAACACTCTCCTGAAGTGAGTTTTGTCTTAAAACTAAAATATTCAGTCAAAAAGTATATTGAAAATGAGAAGCCTCTTTTGTGGTGGAATATCACTGCTTTGTTTTGTTGATTCTTGTCATTTCAGTGTATAAATGAAAAATGATCATTTGAATGTATTTCTAACTATTGCTTGCAAACAAATGGAGGAACAAAAGCTCTTTCTCTCTTTCAAAACAAACTATCAAGTAAAAAAAATTACAAGCCAGTAACTAACAAACAAGTATATCTACAATTCTATGAAGCTCTCAAAGTAAAAAATTGTTTGGCTCTTTTTTTAAAAAAGATTTATTTTATTGTTGTTTTTTTTTGAGAGAGAGAGAGAGAGAGAGAGAGAGAGAGAGAGAGAGAGAGAGAGAGAGAGAGAGAGAGAGTTGGAGAGACAGAGAGAAGGGTGAGGACCCAGAGCAATCTCCATAGTTGTACAGTTTTTGACAGTTTTTGTTTCACACAGGTGGGTGGGAGCTGCACAGGGCAGGAACCAGGCCAGGGGCCTCCCACATGGGAAGCTCGCCTTGGTGAGAACCAAACTGGGGCCACACCCCAGTTCAGCATATGGGTTCTCATGGGCCAGGGCCAGAATTTGATCCTTGAACCCTGGAGCTACAAAGTGAGCACTCAACCTGCTGAGCCATCCCAGCTTCCCCTCTTTATTTTTTCTTCTTTTCTAACTGTGTGTGGGTAAGTCTACAGTACTTTGGGTTTATATTTGTGTACACTGACCACTCTCTCAGTATTGAAATGTATTAAATATCAGCTGTGGAAGGAGATAGAAAGACAATAATTGACTCGAACCACAGAAGTTTTAGGCTGTGGTTAGTGTACCTCTGTTCTTGGTCTAGCATTTCATTGCATTTGATTTCTCTGAGAGGCAGCATACAATTTTATAATTAAAAGGACAAGATAAAATTCTTTGTGCTTTCTGCTGTGATTGCTCAATTGTGGTTTTAATTGTTGGAACAGTAGGGCAAAAGTCTTTTCATTTAATTCTAAAGAATTGAAAAGGCAGTGAGCCATGCATGGATGTGAAATGACTGGGGCTGGAGATGCTTCTCACTGAGGGGAGAACTAGTTAGCCCTCTCACACACATCCAGCAAGTTAACAAAACCCCTCTGGTAAAAGATATCCAAGAAGTAACACTTTCTTCCTTATTTCCCATGTGGTTAGTTATTTTTGTTTTATCACACAATAAGCATAATTTATATAAATAGTTTCTGCCTATATTAGTGGAAAGAGCTTTGTATTAGGGAGAGAAAATCTGGGTTTAAACTTGATTTATGGATAATAAATGTATAATTTGGGGCAAGTCCCTTGTAAACTCCCCGGGGCTTAGTTTCATCTTCTATAATGTGAACATGTTATACCACATGATTTCTAAGTTCTCCAATTCATCTCCAAATCATGTGATCTTTAGTCCACATGAAAATTTTCCCAAGTACTAAGATTGTTTCTTAGAGCTTTTAAAACATGTATCCAATAGAAATTCATACATTGCATTTCATAGTTTTGTTTCTTTGGACTTTAGAACAGTTCTCCAACTTTTTTTTTCATGCTATTTCCATGATGATTAAAGAACATCTCACATTATGGACTTGTCTAATTGTTTGTTCATACTGAGACTTAAATTCTTTATCTTCTTAAATTTTCTATAATCTAACTTCATTAAATTCAGTATAAAGAGTTTTAACAAGATTTCCTCATAGGTGACATTGAAATATATTTTGCATCATACCAGAAGGTACAGTATGTCAGATTGCCCCCTTAATGGTCATGCAAAGTTTGATCCTTGATTAAGATAATGACTACCACATTACTCTATTCTATCCCTCCAGCTCTTAAACTTTATATTTTCTTGACTTTCAATGTCTTTACCAGGACTTTTAATTACCATACCCTTGAATTTTCTAAATGTACACTCATCTCATCGATAGCTGCCAGAGAAATCTTCTAACTGGTTTCACTATCTACTTGCATCAAGTATTCCCAGTTGCTTAAAAATATCTAAAATCCTTAACCTGGTAGCGCCAAAACACCTTTTATTTTACAGTCTCCTAGACAGCCCCATTCTGCTCCAGCTAAATTTGATTTTTATCTTCTATCTATGATCTTATTCTCATTCTTTGCCTTCAATACCCTACTGCCTTCAATATCCTATTGCCTTCCTCTGGAATCCCTCTTATGATTCCTCCTAGCATGTGGTTTATTACCACTTATGATTTATCTAACACCACACCAATCTTTTTCTTATTCAGTTTTTCTTGCTGATCGCATACTTGATTTATGGCATATACTTTTATAATTTTCTTTTCTTTTTTTAAAAAATATATTTTTTTATTTTTTTATTTTTGACAGAGAGAGAGAGAGAGAGATACAAAGACAGAGACAGAGAGAGAACTGAACTGGGGGAGCTCCCCAGTTCAGCATATGGGTCCACATGGGCTGGGGCCGGGGCGGGGCCAGGATTTGATCCCCAGTCCCCAGCGCTGCAAAGTGAGCGCTTAACCCACTGAGCCATCCCGACTTCCCCTCTTTTGTAATTTTCAATGCAATTTTTTCTTCTCCCCGATAGGAAGTAATCACTTTTCAATACAGTATTATGATGATTTGAAGATATAGTAATTGAAAAACTTGAGAAAAGTTTTAAACATGTGATAAACTTGTTTAATGACTAACTTTTTTTCTCTTTATGTGCACAACCAACATTTATTAGATGAAAAAAATGAGTCAGCATAATAATCATGAATGAAAGCATTGCTCTTTAAAAATCAAGAAAGACACCCTGTGATACAAAGCTATCATTTAAAAGTATTGTAAATTTTTCTTTCTGATTTTAGGTAAGGTATGATTTTTATGTGGCCTATTATTTCTGGAATTGGGCAGTTTGTTCCAGGTGGAGCTTTTATGGCTGTGGTCTGTTAGGCCATACTGCTGTGTTGGCAGATCATTCATTCACTGATAAACTGAATTGACTTTCCCATGTTTTTAACTCAATTTTTCATTGTGATATAGTGAGAAAATGCTGGATTTGGAGTCATAAAACCAGAGTTTAAGCATTGGCTCTGCCATTTACCTTATGTGTGATCTTGAGTAAATTCATTATCCTCTCTGAACTTCTACTACCTTATCTGCATATGAACAAAACAAATCCTACTGTGCCTGTTTCATAGGATTTTTGCAAAAGCTAAATTAGATATCATGAAAAATCCTATGTGATTTATAAAGCACTAGCCTAAAGGAAGAGATTATTATTTATATTTTTCCACTACTTACGGAGATAGAGAGCTTCTTTTGGGGAAAATTTTCTATCTTCTAACTCAAAATCATGTAATATTTTTCTGTTTTTGTTTTTGTTTTTCTTTAAATTTGGAAAGGAAGATGTGACTTTTTTTTTTAAGCAATATGATTGGTGGCAAAGAGAAAAAAGGGAATTTATTTTTCTTTGAATTCCTCTCTAGCCATACAGTTCACTCACTTTCTCTTATTCCTTCTACATTATTATACTGTGTCTTTCTGGAAATGTTCAGTAGTATCTTGCTAATTTTGTTTACGTTGATCCAGCCATCTTTATCCTTTTGACCAAATTTCTCTATTGTTACCTTCTTTTTCCTTTTTAACACTTTTATTTTATTTATTTATTTTTTTGCTGAAATCATGTTCCATCAATCACGCAACCAATATTAATGGCACACCTGCTCTGTAAAAGTCATTCTTTCGTTTTTTGTTTAAAAATTGGGTAATATCTGTTCTGGATTTAATTTTTCTTGGTTAATAAACAATTTTAATCACTAGATGCAAAGTACAATGGTCATATAGAAATGGCTCAAGAAGTCTTCATATTAATCTGGGTGGCAGAGAGAGAAACAATGTGAACACTAAAACTATGGGCATGGAGAGGAGAAATGAAGAATTTACAGAGAGGGGATCATTTGTGAGTTGTATCAAATCAAGGAAGAGATCATTGTAAATTGTGGTGCTTTCCATTATACAAGACTCTGATTTTTATTAGAGGGTATTTAGGAATAGTACTAGGATACTACTTAGGAAGGAGATTCATTAACTATTGCTATGTAACAAATTACCCCAGTATGCAGTGGAAGTCATACTTTATCTCTTCTACCATATTCTGTGTATGAGTAGTGAGTCACTAAGCCAGGCTGAGGTACAGAGAAAGAAAAATCAGTCTCTATGTTTTGAAGAGAGGAGTATAAGAGAATTTGCAGATGTTATTAAAAAAAAATCATCACAGTCTGGCCTTGTGTCAAAAATTATTTACATTCATTCCACATGCAACACTCTCTACCAGGATCCTGTCCACAAAGTCTCATCCTTTACAATATCAACTTAAAGTCTAGGATCACATCATTTATTATATATTAAATCCAGATGTGATGAGGCTCCTATAGCGTTCATTAAGTACAGTTCCTATGAACCAAAGAGAGAAGTCATCTGCCCCACAAATTCACAACACACAATAGTAGCACAGGCATAGGATATGAGTTATAGACATTACCATTCAAAAAGGGTAAACACAGAAGCTTAAAAGAGACACCAGTCTATGGAAATTCCATAATACAGCAGAGCACTCACTGCAGTTCTCTAACTGGGAATCAAGGACTGGGAATAGTTCTTCATACCTCTTGACCCTGTATGCTGATCTCTTGGTTTCACCTTCTGAGTTATCCCTCCTTTTCAAGAAGGCCAGCCAATGCTTGTAGTTGAGTAGTCTTACAATCTTGCACACTTCCTGTACAAATTTGGGAACCCAAACAACTCTTTTTATTTCATACTATAGTGCTCCTTTCAATCCAAGTTGGTGGTATTTATTTCTTTTTTTAAAGATTTATTGTTTTTTACAGAGACAGGGAGAGAGAAAGACAGAGAGATGGAGGGCCCAGAGCAGTCTCCATAGTTGTATGTCATCAGTTTTTTGACATGGTTTTGTTTCCCCACAGGTGGGCAGGGGCCATGCAGGGTGGGAACCAGGCTGGGGGGCTCCTGCATGGGAAGCACACCTCAGTTCAGCATATGGGTCTGCATGGGCTGGGACTGGGAATCAATCCTCAGTCCCCAGGGCTGCAAAGAAAGTACTTAACCTGCTGAGCCATCCCAGCTTTCCCAAATTCTAATATTTATTAAGTACCAATAAGTACACTCATATTGCGATCCAGGAAAATGCGGGTTTTCTTGCTGGATAGCTCCATCTAGAGCTCCCACACTAGTCAAACTTAACCTACCACAGCTGAACAAATCTCCTTCTCCTCCCTCCCCAGTCTAGCTTCCAAATGCCTCCTCTCTTGTATTTCCTATATGGGTGAATGGCACCACCAGCCACCCAGTCACCCAAGCCTTAAATCCAGGGGCGGGGATTTGATCCTTGGTCCCTGGGGCTGCAAAGCATGCACTTAACCCACTGAGCCATCCCAGCTTCACCTTGGTGGTAACCATGCAATTGTCATTAAAACTTGTGGGTCTCCTATGACTTTTACTGAGGGCTCATGACATTAGACAAAAGCCACACCTATAAATATTTTTGAGATATGCCCTTGTCTACTTAGGCTTCTGCTGAGACTACTGAGAGAAGAGACCCTATGCTTTATAGATGCCTTATTTTTTTAACTAAAAGTTCTCTGGTGTACACCCTGCCCACACCACACACATGCACCAATATTTTTCTGAGGTCTAATCAGTTTTGTCTCTACAAATTTTTCTGGTAGTGTTCTGAGTTTGCTTTCAACTTATGGACATTTCTTAATTTTAGATAGCTTGCCATCTGGAGAAGTTGGAAATTTTCAAAATCAGAAAATAGCGATTCCTTTATATTTAACCGTCTTTTATTTAGCTTAGCTCTCTTTTCTCACATGATTAAAATCAATCCAAAAAAAGCAGCACAATCAACACTATTCCTGGAAATCACTTTGGCTAGATAGTCCAGTTTGTTAGTACATTTTCTATTTTCCATGTAACTGCAGGTAAGAGTGTCACTAAGATCCCTGTCATTGCCTAAGAAGGCTTCTTTGTCCTCCAGCTTCTAGCAACATTTTTCTTATTTTCCTGTAAGATCCTAGTAGTAGCCTCCTCTAAGGCCATTAGGATTCTGCTAACATTCCTCTCAAAGTCCTGTCAGCTTCCTTTCACTTCTTACTTGCAAAACCTCTCCCACACTTTAGATTTGTATTATAGCATCATACCATTTAAGGTACTAAATCACTGTTAGTTATTTATTGCCCAATATGTAGTAAACTTAAAACAATAATAAACATTTATTATTCTTACAATTTCTGTGGGTCAAAAAACTCAAGGGTAGCTTAGCTAGGCATTTCTGCTCAAGGTCTCTCCTGAGGTGGCAGTCAAGCTTTTGTCCAAAGCTATATTCATGTGAAGTTCAACGGGGGCTGTTGAATTTGCTTCCAAGGTGGCTCACTCACAGGACTGCAGGGGTTGCTGATGGGAGGCTTCATTCAGTTCCTTCTGGTATAAGCCTGTCTACAGGCTGCGTGAGTGTCCTCATAACATGATGTCTGATGTCCTCCAGAGCAGGCAACCCAAGAAAGCAAATTGGAAGTGACAATGCCTGTATGACTCAGTATCAGAAGTCACAAGCCATTACTTCTGCAACATTCTATTCATTAGAACCAAGTCACTTTGTCCCATACACAATCAAAAATAGCAGAATCAGGCTTCACTTTTTGAAGGCAATAGTGTCAAAGGATTTGCAGACATCTTTAAAAGCACCACTATCTGAATCCTATTCTTGACCAGAAACTTCAAAAAGATCCCCAAGGGAACACCCCCTCCCCCTCACACACACACAAGCAAGGCAAAGTTGGAGTTTGACCTCAAACCTTAATACATTACCCCAGGTCTGTGAAGAAAATGTTAACTGAAGCTTGATGGGTCTAAACAACATAATACAAATGCAGGCCAACAGTTTTGCTTCCACTCCAAAGCTAACTACCCTAGTAGGAGAAAAGTGGAAAGAGCGTCTATGATAGAAGAGAATAAACAGACAAAGCAGATTTCCTTTAATGAATAGAATGACCTACCTCAGTTTTTTTTCTAAATAGCACAGTAGGGGAAGCCGGGATGGCTCAGTGGGTTAAGCACTCACTTTGCAGCGCCGGGGACCGAGGATCGAATCCCGGCCCCAGCCCGTGCAGAACCATATGCTGAACTGGGAGCTCCCCCAGTTCAGTTCTCTCTCTGTCTCTGTATCTCTCTCTCTCTCTCTCTCTCACTCTGTCAAAAATAAATAAATAAATAAATATTTTAAATAGCACAGTAGCTCTAAGGCTGCTTCTGTGTGAGAGAAAAAATATCTGGAAAAGCAGAAAAGAGATGATGGAGGCTTCTTTGGGTTGCTAGTATTCTCATTACTCCAGGCCTATGAAAGAATAGAGAGAAGGAACCACCCAACATATGTATCCTGTGATGTTTAATTAGTAGTAGTACAGTGGTCAATTTAATGCCTTTAAAACTGACCAGGGAAAGCTGGGATGGCTCAATGGGTTAAGCACTCACTTTGTAGCTCCAGGGACCAATGATCGAATTCTGGCCCTGGCCCATGCAGACCCATATGCTGAACTGGGGTGTACTTTCCATGCTGGAGGCCCCCAGCCCAGTTCCTACTCTGCATAGCCCTGCCCACCTGTGTGGAACAAAACCATGTTGAAAACTGATGATGTACAACTATGGAGACTGCTCTGGTCCCTCCGCCTTCTTTCTGTCTCTGTCAAAAACAATAAAATAAATCTTTAAAACTGACGAGATCATAGCAACAATCTCCCCTTTCAATGTGCAACAACTTGATGGGCATAAGATTAGCATGAGTATAAGATTAAATTACATTAATAGGTTTTTATCCTATTAATCTAGTTGACTTAACAACCATTCTAATGTGTGTTATTGTTCTCACAGGGTAAAGATTAGCAACACTGTAGATGCCCCATTTATTCCTTTTGTGGGACTTTAGCAATCTTTGATACTATAACAATTGAGAGCTAATACAAGGCCAGTTTAGACCCAATTTTCATCATGAATGTGTCTCAAAGTTACCCCTAAAAGTTTCTGAGACGGATTAAGCTTGGAGATGAAGTTTATCCCATGGCCTCCATATGTACTAGGCTGAGATTTAATTCTCAATGAAATCCTTTATTCATTCCTGCCATCTCAACGATTCTCAACTACATTGCCTAAAGAAACGGTTATTATTAGGTTGGTGCAAACATAATTATGGTTTTTGCATTGTTGAAATCTGCCATTTTATGTTGGAATACATTCTTAAATAAATGTGGTTATGTTATATATCATTTTAATGTGCATTTCTTGCTATATATATATATATATATACACACATGTATATATGTATATATATATACATATATACATGTGTGTATATATATATATATATATATTTGCTAATGACTTATTACTTGCTGTTTACTTTATATTTATTTTGCATTATGGAAATGATGTTAGACAAAAAGAAAATCTGAGTGATTTTTTTATTCGAGTTCAAAATAGATCTAAAAGCAGTGAAGACAACTTGCAACATCAACAATGCATTTGGCCCAGGAACTGCTAACAAATGTACAGCACAGCAGTGGTTCAAGAAGTTTTCAGAGGAGACCAGAGGCTTGATGATGAGGTGCATAGTGCCTAAACATCAGAAGTTTACAACTACCAATTGAGAGTAATCATTGAAGTTGATTCTCTTACGACTACACAAGGAGTTGCCCAAGAACTTGATGTTGACCACTCTATGGTTGTTTGGCATTTGAAGCAAATTGGAAAGGTGGAAAAGCTTAATAAGTGAGTGCCTCATAAGCTGACTGAAAGTCCAAAAATTCATCATTTTAAATGTTGTCTTCTCTTATTCTATGCACCAACAAAGAACAATTTCTCAATTGGATTGTGACATGTGACAAAAAGTGGATTTTGTACTACAACTGGCAATGAATAGCTCAGTGGTTAAACCAAGAAGTTTCAAAGCACTTCCCAAAGCCAAACTTGCACCAGAAAAAGGTCATGGTCACTGTTTAGTGGTCTGCTGCCAGTTTGATCCACTACAACTTTCTGAATCCTGGTGAAACCATTACATCTGAGAAGTATGCTCAGCAAATTGATGATCTGCACAAAAAATTATAACTCCTGCAGCCAGCATTGGTCAACAGAAAGGGCCCAATACTTCTCTATGACAAAGCCCGACCACATGTTACATGACAAACACTTCAAAAGTTGAACGAATTGGGATACAAAGTTTTCCCTCATCTGCCATATTCACCTGACCTCTTGCCAACCAACTACCACTGCTTCAAGCATATTGACAACTTTTTGCAGGGAAAATGCTTCCACAACAAGGAGGATACAGATAATGCTTTCCAAGGGTTCATCAAATCCCAAAGCACAGATTTTTCTAAGGAATGAACAAACTTATTTCTTATTGGCAAAAATGTGTTGATTGTAATGGTTTCTATCTTGACAAACAAAGATGTGTTCGAGCCTAGTTATAATGATTTAAAATTCATGGTCCAAAACAGCAATTACTTTTGCATGAACCTAATAAAATGAACACCACGTAAAACATAGCCCCAGACACAGTTACATGCTATAAAATTCTCCAAATTTATTGCTACTATGTTAAATTTTTAAAATCCTTTCTCATTATTCTGTTGCACAGTGCCTGTTTTGAGGACATTTGCCCTGACCCACAGAAGTCCCAGTCCCAAATGCCCACTAGACAGTGGGGTCAAGACAAACCTCAGGTGGCATGCTTGAGATCCGGAGATGTAGTAGGTTAGAGTTTAACAATCAGGTTTAATCAGAAGCTATTCTGTCACTTTACAGGAAATGCAATATTCCCCTGGGGTCAAGAGGAACCCCCACTGCCCATACCTCTCCTTGAATGAGCCAATTCTGCACTTTAGAGTCTGTAATTTGCAACCCCCCATTTCCAGGTACTTCTTTCATATTAATCATGACTCCTGGTAGCAGTTCAGAAACACAACTCACTAGTGATAAGAAGAAAACCGACTTGTTAATTATTCAAATCGCAGTCCCAATCCAGTGACTGGGAGTCTAAGCTTCTTATTAAGGTCTTAGTTTCAGGGATGCTGGGATGTCTCAGTGGGTTGAGTGCTCACCTTGCAGTCCCAGGGTCTGAGGATTGACCCCAGCCTGGGTGAATCCATATGCTGAACTGAAGTGTGCTTTCCATGTGGGAGGCCTCCAGCCTGGATCCCCCACTGTGTGGCTCCACGCCCACCTGTGTGCAATGAAACTACATTGAAAATTAATGATATACAATTGTGGATACTGCTCTGGGTCCTTCCCCCTTCTCTCACTCTTTCTTTAAAAAAAAGATTTATTTTTTGTGTGTGTTTTTTCTTTCTGACACACACACACACACACACACACGAGAGAGAGAGAGAGAGAGAGAGAGAGAGAGAGAGAGAGAGAGAGAGAGAGAGAGAGAGAGAGAGAAGTGGGGAGGGCCCAGAGCAGTCTCTATAGTTGTACATCATTACTTTTCAGTACAGTGTCATTCCACAGATGGGCAGGGGCTGCGCAGGGCAGGAACCAGGCCAGGGGCATCCCGCATGGAGCTGAGCCTGGTGAGAACCTAACTAGAGGCATACTCCAGTTCAGCATATGGGTCCATGTGGGCCAGGGCCAG
This sequence comes from Craseonycteris thonglongyai, assembly GCA_004027555.1. NCBI lineage: Eukaryota > Metazoa > Chordata > Mammalia > Chiroptera > Craseonycteridae > Craseonycteris > Craseonycteris thonglongyai. The sequence continues at coordinate 17,680 of PVKE010011479.1, read as the reverse complement.
GATTTGATCCTTGGACCCTGGGGCTGCAAGACAAGCTCTCAACTCACTGAGTCATCCTGGCACCCCCTAAAATAAACCTTTTTAAAAAATGATCTTAGTTTCATCTCAGGTAAGCTTTCTATCCCTGCCCTGCCTTCTGAGTAGGGTCAGTAAGTGACACAAAAGGACATGGCCTCCTCTTACTCCATCTATTTCCTCCCTCTGTTCTGTGCTTGTACCTCTCATGGCATAAGTGGCATTGGGGTAGGGATGGAAAGCAGCCCATTTTAGTGACTGTCCACCCCTTGAAGATAAGGAGATGAATGCTTTTCTGTTGGTAAAATTTGTTTCTCCAGCAGATGTAGGTGACATATAGAGTTACTCATATCTTCAGAAAGCAGGCTCCCTGTTCTATGATTGGTCTTAATATAGGTTCTATGCTCTCTGAGTCCTGATCCCCTGATTCAGCTCATGACCAGGGAATCCCCAGAGGAGGAGAATGTTCCCATCTCACTTTAGCTCTCCATGTATCACATGCCCTCCCAGGTATGTGGTTTTGGTTAGGTGGGCCACCTGGTATCTCTCTTAATCTACCTCCAAATCCTCAGCACCAAGTTGCATGGAATCCTGTTTCTCCTTGGAGCCAAAAAATACTCTCCTACATGTTTCTCATCAGCTCTAACATGAGCCACCTTTCAGCAAATCCAGGCGAGAAACAGGCTCTTGCCCCATGTCTTAGTGATCCTCAGATCCTGACTAATGCTTCTGGGTCTTCTAGCTTTTTCAAGGTGAGAGAGGTTGGCAGATGGAACATCTTCACCTTCTTCACACCCCTGTCCACCTTCAGAAAAATGGTAAAATGGAGAAAAGACCAAATATCAAACTGATTCCGTCCCTAATTCCCCTTTTCCCTCTCCATTTCTAGTTCTTCTTCTACGGATGATAAAGGAAGGACTTTATCAAATCTATGTTATCAAATAGACTCGACTAGAAGACCGCAATACAGCAAACCATGTGGTGAGGAATCTAGCACTAATAGACTACTGAGCTTAAAAGGTGAAGGAAGTGTCCTTTGTTCTTAGCAATAAGGTGTTATCAAAGTACTTTACATCATCATGTTGGATTAATATAAGTGACTCATGTGACTCATCTAAATTCTTGTGCATGGCATTGAAAACCTTCCATAATCTGAGCACCATTTACCACTTCTGTGCTCCTCCCCTCACCTATCCCCTATTTGAGTCATGAGAAGCCTCTGTCTACTTCCCACATATTATGCTGTTACTATGCTTTTGTGTCTTTTCAGGAAGCTTTTTCTCTCTCTTAGAACCCTTTTCCTTCCTCCTGCTATTTAATCCCCATCACCATGACCATGTTGTTTTCCTCCCTATCTTTATCCTCCAAGTTGAGCTGACCAACTTCTTAGTCACTATCCTTATTAAACTCTGGACTGTACTTTGAATGGAATGTAGACTGTGATCTTCTTGAGGGCACCTTTATATACCTGGTACTATGCGCAATGCCTAGCACTAAATAAGTGTGGAATTCATAGTGAATTGAATTGAAGTTCTGAAGGAAATTTTCCATGTTCAATTTGTGCTTTGCTCTTGTGAGGGCCCCTATATCTACTCCTCTATTTCTACTTGAGAGATTTATTTTAGGAAGACACCATTTAAAACAACTTATATCATGTTCTGTCTGTATGCTCTGTGTGCATACCTATCACAAAAATATTTTATAGATAGTAATTCTCCTGTCACTCTTATAATATAGGTTAGTATTACTATATTGATTCAGTGGCTTATTTCTTGAATTGCTATTTTTCTCAGAGACTCTCTTTCAGAAAAATACAGCTTTAAAAGATAAAGGACATAGAATATCTATGTACTAGAAAAACCAAGTAAAAAAGAGGTAGTTGGCCTCTAAACTCCTGACACTATAATAAACCATCTTTGATGGCATTGACTTAATAACTAACCCAAGATAGATCTTAAAATCACCCAATCTGTGGTTTCTTTTTTTTAAAGACTTATTTTATTGACTTTGACAGAGACAGAGAGACAGAGAGATAGAGAGACAAGGGGGAGAGACCAGAGCAGTCTCCATAATTGTGTGTCATCAGTTTTTGACATGGTTTCGTTCCACACAGGTGGGCGGGGGTCGCACAGAGCGGGAACTGGGCTGGGAGCCTCCCACATGGGAGGCATGCCCCTTGAGCCAGGGGCCAAACAGGAGGGCGATAACCGGACTGGGGGCCTCCTGCATGGGAAGCACACCCCAGTTCAGCATGTGGGTCTGCACGGGCCAAGACCAGGATTTGATCCTTGGTCCCTGGGCTGCAAAGTGAGTGCTTAACCCACTGAGCCATTGCAGCTTCCCTAGTAATTTCTTTAAAACAAATGATTCAACCAACAAAGGCACAAGAAATGATGATAAGAAAGAATAATTAATACTATCATATTCATTGTGTATTTTGAGTACAAGAGAACATCCTGGGATATTTCCACTTCATAAAGAGTCTAAACATTTTATGTGTTATAGCTATCATGAGAGAGACAGTTGTGTTGTAGTTCATGCTGCGGTGTGCTAGGCATTCTACTCAGCAAAGACTTTGTTTCCTTGCCTCATTTAGACTTTACTACCCTCTGGTTTTAGTTAGGGTTCTGCAGAAAAATGGAAAAAAGAAACTATGTTTCAGTTTGAAGGTAATTAGGCAGGAGGAGTTTTCTCATACTCAGGGAAACATCAGCCTTTTTGGTCTATCAGGGCTTCAACTTGTTGGATGAGACCCACCCATATTAGGTAAGGCATTCGGCTTTACTCAGTCTATCAATTCAAATGTTAATTTCACGCAGAAATACCCTCACAGTCACACCCAGAATAATATTTGACCAAATATCTGAATACTCTGTAGACCAGACATGTTGACACTTAAAACTATCACAATAATGTAGTAAGTTCTATGATTTACCTGGTTTTTAGATGAGGAAAAGAGGGAGGTGATGGAACTCCTTGTCACGCACAACTCTAAATGGCAGAGACTGTGCTCCAACCTGTCTGACTGATCTAAGCACAGTGTTTAAGAGTGAACAAGGTTTGGAATCGGAGCAGACCTGTGTTTTTGGTGAGAATTAAGTTAAAAAAAAATAAATACAAAAGAACATATCACTGTACTTGGCACATAAACTCATTATAGCTAATACTGTTTGTATTAATAGTTATACTAGTATTATTATTAAATGGATCATTATTAGTTTGTTAACATAAATTCTGTCCTTTTAGAAAATTTGAGAGTGAGAATGCCAGAATGGACATTAAATGAAAATATATTAGACTAATATTATTCTCTATTCTTTTTTTTGCTTTTGTGATATAAAGATAACAAATTGTAAATCACTAGGTAGTTAATTTCTCCAACATATCCTCTTGCAAAAATATTACCTTAGCAGAGATACCTTATTTCTGCTGATGCCATTAGAAAATGGCAAGGTCAACCAAAATGAGAAATTGATGGTGTCTGTTTTTCCAGTTTTTAACAACTATTGTCTGAAGAAATAATAGTCAGATCTGAACTTGTTTGTCCTTGAAATGCCTTTTTTGAAAAGGCCTCCTAGCAAATGCAGTGTAAGATCAAAAGTAGTTGAGAAGAAGTAGAAATCATTTAAGTGTACTCTATTCTATGTGGTAGAAATACAATACTTACCCCCTTTCAATGACTCAGGCACTGGTTATCTGCCTCCTCTTTTCCTAGGTTGTGAGAGATATTGGCAAAGGGAACTTTGATTACTAAATAAATCAAATTTTCCAGTGTGTAAATAAAATACAGCCTCATAGGGAATAAGTGGTCTTTAAAGACTTTTCCCCGCATACCCTAGCCTCAGTTCTAGGGCAAGACTCCAGGCAAAACTCTCAAATTAGTTACCGGTATATACATATTTTTCTCCTTCTCCTTTCACTGCATCTCCTGCCTTTCATCCAAGATCCTCATGTTCTTTTATTTTTACATTTTGTGTTCTCAGCAAAGGAAGTGATAAAATTCATAGGCTTTGAGATACAATAACACATACATTATTGTGCCCTTTCCACGAATACCCTTTATAATTTACTAGCTCTATAATTTGACAAGCATTAATTTTAGGCATCAGTGTGATTTACTACAATCAGAGAAACCTTCCTGGAGTTGCTTAAATCACAACACGTAGGAAATAGTCTCCCTCTATGCTTTCTTAGACATTAAGAGCAGCTTCTCTCTTTTCTCATTTTCTACGTAATACAGGCTTCCAGTTCCAGCCACACGAATCACAATGCTAATACCCTCTTGCCTGATTCATACTAGCGCATTCCTTGCCCTGTCTCTATAGTGTGTCAATGCTATTGTCTGCACTCACAATGCCTCCCATTTCCCCCCTGGGTAATTTATGACCCTTACATTATCTGAGCTCAGCTTAATCAAAATTATCTTTCATTTATAGTGTATGGTTTAAATGAGGAAATGATCCATCCTCCAAAGAAGCAACTATGAAAGAGTACAAGATAGTATCCACTGAATAGCTATTCATGCATAGGCTGGTGATAGATTCATGAGTAATACATTGTCTTGACTCCCTCAAGGAACTGACCTTCCAGTAAGGGTCACAGACAGATATACAGAAAGGAATAATACAACGAAGGAGATGCAATAGCAGCAACAGACATAGGGTGTTATGAGAATCAAGAAGAGGAGTACCCATCTGTGAGGGTGGATTGTTGTCTCCTGGGTAGCCCTTAGAAACAGCATCATCTCAGAAGTTGTGCCATATAGTGTAGTTTCTCTAATTTTACCAAGCAGTCACTACATTACATTTATAAAAGAAAATGTTTTGGTCTAATAGAACCAATGAAAACACATCAGAAGGAATATTTCCTGCAAAGGACAGTCAGTGTCAGACCATGAGCATTGTTATATGCTGGTTGCTCTCCCTTTTAGAGTCTCACATTTAACAGTCACAAGGCTGCTTTGTCATTTTTCTGATCACCCACACTCTGGTTTTCCTCCCCCTATTGTGGAGAGGTGCTTACTGAAGATCCTGTCGAGCTAGTGAATCATATCCTAACAACCATACCAACAAGCTGTATTTGGCAAGTGATTTGCCTGTAGTAACAACCATATGACATGTGTTTAAGTTTCTAAGGTACTGCAAAAGCAGTGATTAAGGACCAGCATGCTTAGGGGGTGCTGGGATAGCACAACAGGTTGAGCACTTGTTTGCAGCCATGAGGTCCAGGGATCGAGTCCCAGCCCCAGCCCGTGCGGGCCCACATGTTGAACTATGGCACAACTGGTGACCACCAGGTTGGTGATGAAGATGAAGGGGTTGGGGGACAGTTCGGTTCTTATCCCACACAGCCTAACATCCACCTGTGTAGAGTGAAACCATTTCATAAAACTAATGATGTACAGCTATGGAGACTGCTCTGGGTCCTCTTCCCTTCTCTCAAATAATAAAATAAGTCTTTTTTTTCAAAGAACAACCTGCTTAGGCTTGAATTCAGGCTCTGTCACTTACTAATAGTTTGACTGTGGGAAAGAGGCTTAAACTCTTCATGTCTTGGTCTATACAGTGAGAACCACAACAATAATAGCATCATCTCATGGGATTGATATAATAAATGTAAAGTTATTTACACTGCACCTGAAGTCTAGTGCCTTAGTTTCCAGGGCTGCTGTAACAAATTAGTACAAACTAGGTGGCTTAAAACAACAGGAATTACTTTTCTCAGTTTTAGAGGCTAGAAGTCAGAGATTAAGGTGTTAGCAGGGCTGTGCCCCTTCACATGCCTCTTAGCATGTGGTGGTTGCTGGCAATTCTTAACAGCCCTTGGCTTGTAGACATAGCACTTCAATCTCTGTCTATTATTACACGTTGTTCTCCCTGTACGTCTCTCTGTGTCTTCACTTGGACTTTTCATGGATACTACTTACTGGCTTTGGGTCTACTTTAATTCAGTATGACCTCATCTTGATTTAACTAATTATATCTGACAAGGCCCTATTTCCCAATAAGGTTACACTCACAGGCTCTAGGTAGACATGAATATGGGGTAAACTAACAATCCAGGATGCTTAACTATGAAATAAGTGTTAGTTAAGACACAACTACTTTACCACACACACACACACACACACACACACACACCCCATAAAACACACAACATAAAACACACACTCACCTACATACACAGAGGGCATTCTGGGAAGATGATGGTTTCAATATGGCCTTATTCCTCTCCATTACCAACTCCAAACTTTCCATTTCTGAGTCAAGTAGTGGATGGGACTTCCCAGAACAAGGCTCTGGGGATGGGCATGAGACCCTCAGCGAGAGCTGGTATAGCAACATGCTTGCTTTGGGTGAGTCCCATGAGGATGGGGGTGGGGGTGATATCAGAATCCACAGTCTCCCTGGACCTTGAGGAGCTAAGAAGTAGCTGAACAGGTGGACCAAATTCTCTCTATTTCAAAGAAGGAGCACATGGGAGGAGATTGGATTCAGAGATGGTAAATGGGACTGACAGCCTGCCTGCGGCTATGGCACCTGCCCCAAAGAGCAAAAACCAGTATACTTCTTGCATTTTCAGGCCTTTAGCCATTAAGGTGTCCCATCAGCTGCATCTGGGACCTGATAAATAGGCAAAGGAAAATAGAAAGGCACACCAGGGGCCCAGGTAATGAGAGCACTGAGTATGACTCTTAGAGTGGATGTATGCAAACATAGATGACAGATAGATGGCTAAATAGAGCAATAGCAATAATTACGTTTTCTGAAAAACAACAGTATTCATATTGTTAGTCTTTATTTTTAATATAAATTTTATCATGTCAGATTCTTGCTTTAAAATCTTTCTGTGGCTCCCCTTGATATTTAGTATGTTTTATAAAAGAATTATTGATCATCTATTTAATTTGGCAAGTCAGGTAAGTGTAGGAATAACAGGTTTTCTACCACATTATATGTATTCGATTTATTAGTTAAAAAAAACTTTTACCTGACACTTACTTTAAGCCATACTGTACCATGTGCTTTACATCAGAATACATTCAGGACCACAGTACTCTCCTGAGGTTTGCACCATCAGTACTTCTGTTTTATAGATGAGGAAGCTTGAAGTTTGGTAGGGGAAGTGAGCAACTTGCGTGGGTCTGCAGTACAGCCAGGCCCTGCAAACCAGTATCGCTGTGTATGTATTTCATCCCCTGAGCCAGACTGGAAGGTCTTTTGGGAAAGAGATTATCTTCTTTTTTTGTGTCCCCTGTGGTGCCGTCATAGGTCTTCGAACATATCTAAATTCGAAGTTAAGTATTTATTGAAATGAATTGAATGAATGGTACTTTTTGTTTATTTTTATGGTAGGGAAAGCTGGGGCACGAGTCAAGGCATCACATAAGGATCAATGTAGTTATTGAAGATGCTATAGAGAGAGGTATAGTGTGGGATCAAGGTAAATTAATCAATAACTTTGTTGATTCCCTTTTCCCTCCCTAGTGTATATAGAGAGACAAAGTAGCACTAACATTTAGAAAAGGGTAGGCTTTAGAGAAAGATGGATGGTTTCTCCTTTGAGAGCACAGGGGCAAACAGACAAAGAGAGATGGAGCAGTAGCGATATGCAAGAATAAACATACAAGATTAGGAAGCTGAGGGCCTACCCACCTAATTTTTAGAGCTCAGAGGAAACAATTGGGAAATATTTTCTAGACTGACAGCTTTTATTTTTGCAATTTAGTTAAAGTAGCTCCTGAAAAATTCACCTGCTAACATGACTTTCATCTACAGTGGAGGTCTGGGAGCTGGAATTGGTTTGAATAGTTCTTCGTTTTATTTGAACAATTTGGTTTTACACTGAAGTTCAATGGTAGGTCATGTGTTGATAAACCAACTAGTTCCTCTAACTTTAAAAATGGTTGCTGATCTAAAAATTGAAAAAGAAATAGGGTCGAACATAGTCTAAAAACCAATAGAGAAAAACTCTATATCATTTTTCAGATAATCCTGACTTTCCATTAGCTCCCCTGGTTATTTAGTGAAGCCGAACTATTGCCCACAAAGCTTTGTGTGTAGGGTCTATGGAGAAGTGAGTTGAAAACTCTGTATGGTTGAAGGAACTGAAGAATTGACTTTGTCTAACATATACGTAGACAGTCCCCAATGTCCAGCTTTCTTCTTGACCACACAGACAATGGGTTGGCTATAAATTATTGTTTCAGTGTTAGCAAATAAAATTATCTTGAGCCATATTTATTTTATATTATACTGGATAGAAGTTTAATTTTTAATTTTTGCATAGTATACTTTTTTTAGTGATTGTTGGAGGCTTAAAATTAGCAACAGCTTCCCTTTATTTAGCATTTAAAAAATATTTCCAATTTTCTGCTACATTTCATGAGTGTCCTAATGTCCTAATCTAGTCACAGTACAGTGGTTTTCATTTATAGGGTAAAATTGCACTCATAGCACCAAATTGAACTATATTTTTAAATGAAATCTATGGTTAATAAAATTAACTCTCTGAACAATATAAATGTATATTTTCTGTATATGTCATGACTAACGTATATAACAAGTCACAGCTTACAGTGCCTCTTTATGCATGTTTTAATCAACCATTGTTGTAACTTTGTGAAGTAGGTGTTATTGTCTTCCCTACTCTACAAATAAGAATTGGCTCTCAGAAAGAATAAGTGACTTACTTGTGATCATACACCAGTAGGTGATGATATTAGAACTCACAAGTATTTTTACAGATTCTAAATCCTGTGTCTTGACTCCTCAAAGGAAAACTCCAGTATACATTTACTTAAACATTCAATAATTATTCATGAACACAATGTTAGCACTGTTTCTTTAAATACAAGGGAGAATAGGACACAGTCCCTGCTCTGGTGAGGCATACAGTTTAATAGGGCGAGATAGTCAAGTAAACAGGAAAAGAGTATAGGATGATCTGTGCATTGTTAGGAAAAATATGGGGAATGATGTGAGGCCTACTGGGGCAAAAACAGGGATGGGCTTGTCAGAGAAAGTTTTCAGGAAAAGGTAATATCTAAGGTGAGACAGAATAAATAAGTAGGAATTTGTGGTGGTGAATGGAGAATAAAGTTCTAGGCTGAGGGAGTAGCATGTGCAAGGGCCCTGAGGCAGGAGGAGTCATGGTTTGGAAGGCAAATGTTAAATAGGCCATTATAGCTCAAGTACTGAACATGAGAATGAGAGTCATGAGAGGGAAAATTGAGCAAGCTGGGCCATGAAACCATGTTAAGGAGAATCTTTGAAGATTTTCAAGCGGGAGAGTGATGTGTTGGCTTTACCACTTTAAAAAAGTCACCCTGGCAGGAGTGCAGAGAATAAATGGAGAGGAACAAGAGGAGCATAAGGAAGAACAATTAAGGTATTATAGTAACACCTAAGTCATGGGTGGGCAAACTGTGGCCCGCTACAGGGTTTTTTTGTGGCCCGCCAAGACATCAGAAAAAATCTGCCTTGAATCAAGATTTTCTTCCTGTGCACGACGGAAGATTCCTCTAGTATTTTCCACTAGGAAGGCTACGTAAATACACATGCGCAGTGTATATACGCGCTTTTCTGGTTGATCTGGTTAATTTCAATTTTGTCTTTGCAACAATAAATCTATAAGTTTCTAACTTCAGTGCTTCCAATAATAGGCGCCTACACGTGGCTGGGAGTGGGGTTGGTGCCTTGGCACTGAGCCAAGTCTATAGGAAGCCAAGGGCAAGCTTCTGTGTTCCATAACATTTTTTGATTAGGCGTTAGCTTATGATATCGTGTATTACCATTAGATGTAAATGGCTGCAACATTCGATTGTAAGTAAAGCTCCCTTCTTTTAGAGTACGCTGGTGGTGTATCCGCATTTAAATAAGTAAAACTAGGTCTTTTTGCAAGACAAGCAAGTGAAGGCAATTTTTGTCATTTCCCTTTATTAGGAAAACAGAAAGTGCCTGAAAGTGTTTCTGCTAAGATTAGGGATCATCTGCAGACTTTGGAGGACGAGGTCACAAGAGGATTTCAGGACTTCAAGAAAATGGAGCCTAAATTCAATTTGCTCTCTTATCCCATCACTGCTGATATTGATACAGCACCTGAGGAGCCGCAGCTTGAACTTATTGACATGCAGTCAGATCACACTATGAAAGAAATGTTCAATGCTGTAACATTAGTTAACTTTTACAAATTTTTGTCTGCTGAAAAATTTCCATGTATGAAGGAATTTGCTGGGAAAATGTTCTCTATTGGATCTACATATATTTGTGAGCAAAGTTTTTCTTGCTTGAAGATCAACAAGAGTAAATATAGATGCTCTTTCACAGACGTTAACTTGCAGGCTGTGATGAGAATTTCAACAAGCAATCTTACTCCTGATTTCAAAAAAATTGTAGAAAAGTGTGATAGGGTACATTTATCTCATTAAATTGATTCTAAAATTAAATATGTTTGCAGTTATAGATGATATGAAATTAGCACAATAAATAAATTGAGTAAAACTGCCAATAATTTATTTAATTTATATTTATTGATTTTTTATGATACAATTTATATCTTTTCTGAAATGCAAAGTTAACTAATAAACGCAATCATTTAAAAAGGTGTGCTCCTCCGCTAACCTTCGTTTCCACAAAGTGGCCCCCGAGCCAAAACAATTGCCCACCCCTGATCTAAGCGATTCTGGCAGTTCCATTTGGTGACTGAAAGGTGGGCCTGCCTAAGCACTGTCTAAGGCTAGCAGTGTAAAAAAGAACTCCAGGCATTTAAAAACAAAGCCAGCAACTATCCCAGGGCCACCCAGTAGTGCAAATTCCATTCACTTGGCAGGTGAATTAATCTGTCCAGTCTTTGAATTGGCTTGAATTAAATTGGTTTTAGTCTTTGAATGGTTTTCTCCAGATACACAGAAACTAAGTTTTTGGTGGCATTTTTTCCTGCTTATCAAAAGCATGTGACTGATATGTAGTAGACATCATAACCAATCTGACTGGTTTTATTTGATTGAGTTGAACTTATCTGAGGATTAGACAGATCATGTCATGTTCCATGTCTTGGTTTATTCTCTAATCAAGACGTTGCCAAAACATCGTCTCCTAAATGTGAAATTACTCAGTGAATAAATCATAATGTGCAGCTTATAGGTAAACCATGCTTAGGAAATAAAATTTAAGTAGGAGAAATTGCAAAAGGGATAGGACAATGACTATTCTTTTTTTTTTATTTATTTTTTTTATTTTTTTTTATTTATTTATTTATTTTTATTTTTTTTATATCTTTTTATATTTATAGAGAGTGACTATTTCATCTTCAGTGCATATTTATTTTTATTTTACTTTTGACAGATAGAGAGAGAGACAGAGACAGAGACAGCTAGAGAACTGAACTGTGGGACCTCCCCAGTTCAGCATGTGGGTCCGCCTGGGACGGAGCCGGGATTCAATCCTCGGTCCTCGGGGCCTCAAAGCGAGCGCTCAACCCGCTGAGCCGTCCCGGCTTTCACAACTATTCTGAAAATAAGCATTTACATTCTTCTGGTACTTGGCAGTGGGGTGGCAATGTGAAATAGAAGGAAAATGCAAATTAAGAGTGTCTACTCAATTGAGCAGGATATCATTTGCTGTAATTTACAAAAAAAAAAATCTCCTTAGCATGGCCTCCAAAACCTTTCAGGATTGTCTCCGGCCGGCCTGTTCAATTTCATTCTTCCCACATACATATTTCTGTCTCTGGATTAGCCTCTTCTCATTTACCTATGGGTCAAATTTACAAGTATTTTCTTTTCATTTACAAGTATTTTCTTAAGCGTTACTTCCTCTCTGATGGCTTCCTGCCTCCCTCCATTCAGTAACTTTATAGAAGAAAACAATGGCAGATAATGAGTATCGACTGTTTGTTTATGTGCTTATGGAATTCCTTGAGAGATGAGAATATCACCTTTGTATACCTAACAGCCAGCATAAGGCTTAAAATTAAGAACATGATTGGTGTTTACTTAATATTCTTGACAGTATTACCCAAAGATATTTTAAATACTCGTTTCATTGGTAATTATGAGTTTTTCTTATTCTAAGTCCACAAAGAATGTCTGCTCAAGGGCTGGATAATTATCATTCACTTTTTTGTGGGGTAAGCTTGGGCATTAACTCCTAAAGAATTGTTAATGGTCTTAAATATTTATTGACTTAAAGGAATTGTGCAATTACTGGGATAGAAGTCAAGTAACTCTAGGGAAAGTCAAAGCATATTATGTAGCACACAAAGACAGAGGTAAGGTTCCTTAAAAAAGAATTTTCTAAAGCAGTGATTTCAATGGTAGGGCCTAAGGATTTGGAATTTTAAAAATTATCCTAGTGGGGAAGCCGGGATGGCTCAGTGGGTTAAGCGCTCACTTTGCAGTGCTGGGGACTGAGGATCGAATCGCGGACCCATATGCTGAACTGGGGAGTTCCCCCAGTTCAGTTCTCTCTCTGTCTCTGTCAAAAATAAATAAATAAATAAATAAATAAATATCCTAGTGCTTCTGATGTAAATGTTTGCAAACTACATTATGATTAATATTGCTATTGCAGGTGTTCCTGATCTGGTTGTTGTCTCAGGGGATCTTTAACTCAGTTCTTTTTGAAGACAAATAATAAATTTTGGGGCTTTGACTGATTCCATAAACTGTATATCTTACTACATATATTCATTTACAATAAACTCTTATAGGGTCTAGTTCACTAAGTAGCAGGTGCTGATCAGTTTGGCTAATAAAGAGTTTGGGTTCATTTTAGGCTCTCCTATACAGAGCAGTCTGAGCTGGGATAATAACTTCTAATTTCAGGGCTCCCTTAATGCTAAGTTTTAGGGTACCATCAGAATAGGTTAGGTTATGGTATGGTTACAAACAACTTCCAAACTCTCTGTGTTTAAAACAAAGTTTTTTCTTTTTTTTCCTCTAATATTACATGTCTAACTATTTTGGCAGAAGACAGTTTTCATCAACAGTCATCCAGGGACCCAGGTTAGTAGAAGTTTTATCATCTTACTACATTGCTATTTCAACACGAGGTTTCAGTGTTTGCTGTGACAGGAAATAAGCATGGATGATCACATACTGGATCTTAAATGCATCTGCCCAGGAGTGATACATTGTTTTTGCTCACATTTCATTGGCCAAAGCAAGCCATTTATAATTAGAATTTCAAAAGACAAGGAAGCATAATCCTCTAGTATTGCCAGAATAAAAGAAGAGAAATGTTACTTATAATGCCTACCCTACTCTGATAACCAATTATTAGGTTTTATTTTTTTCTCTATATGTGCAGAATATGCTCCCTATCATCTGTTGTCATAGTTTATTTGGCTGCTATAAACAAAATGCCAGAGATTAAGTGTATATAAGCAACAGAAATGTGTATCTCACAGTTCTGGAGACTAGAAAGTCCAAGACCAAGGCACCAGCAGATTTGGTATGTGCTAAGGGTACATTTCCTGGTATATGGATGAATACTTTTCACAGTATCCTTACATGGTGGAAGAGAGAAGGAATATTTGTAGGGCCTCTTTTATAAGGGTACTAATTCCATTCACGAGGGCTTTATCCTCATGACCTGATCACCTCTTAAAGGCCCCACCTCCTAATACCATCAGCTTGGGAGTTAGGATTTCAGCATATGAACTTTGGGGGAACACAAATATTCATATGATAGCATCCTTCAAAAGAACCCCAAATCCTCATGAAACACTGTGAAATGAAAAGACAAGTCATAGACCCCTACCACTTGCCTTCATCTATGAACAGGGACAGGATAACTTCAATAAATGTCCACATTGTGTAAGAGGAAGAATGAGACACATAGCTAAAACTGGTGTAGAGCATTCTGAAAACTTGCTGGCCTGTGATGGCTTCTTAACTTGGAGGTGGAGCATATTCCTATATTGAGCTCTATTCTGATCCTTGGGAAAGTCACCCAGTCCAGGCCTGAAATGGGCATTGGATGATGCTGCCATCTCAATGTGGGGCTTCAGGCTTTGCTGTGGAAGGAGAAGTGGAGAAACGTACTCTGATCTTAAGTGTTTCTGCCATAAGTATATTATGTCATTTCTTTGGCTAAAGTAGGTCAACACTAATGTGAATGGGTAGAGTTATGCAATCCATCCACATATACAGAAGGAGAGAAGAACCTAAATACCTTAGTACATTTTGGTATTGTTTACCCCCACTTAATTTCTCCTTACGCACTTGCTCAAAGTACAGAGTTCCAGCAGACAGACTAGGGAGCAGTGCTGGCTTTGTTTCTTTCTTTCCATGAGATCTTAGATAAATTACTAACCTGTTTAATAAACCTAAATTTTCTTATTTATAAAATGGAGATTTTAAGAGTACCTTCTTCTCTGGGTGGCTCCAAGGATGAATGTAGGGCCTGGAATATAGTAAATGATCTCAAATGTTAACTGTAAATGCTTTCAAATGTTACCTTCTTCATCACGGTGTTCTGGAAGCTGCATTCTTTTTCCATAATAGGTTTTTTCTGCAATAGGGTCTACGATCTCTCTGCTGGATTATCCTTGAGTGTGATGCAATGACAGAGAAGGATTTTGCAAGCCTCTTTCTGTGAGCCTTCATTTGTGTAGCACCATGACTCTTGCGGTGCAGCCTCTTTACTCGTCTTCCTAAGGCAATTAAGAAAGTTCTGTTCATTTGCTTCATGCCCAGTATTGTGAGAGTCACAGACTCCCTCTTAGCACCTGCATTTCATTGCTTGAGTCATTGTACATAATAGTTCAATGCACAAAGATTTCTGAGAAATAAGTGAATTTCAGCAAATTCAGGACAAATGAAAGGAAATCCATGTATTAATCACACTGTGAGGGAAAAAGCACTCTGTTACGGTCTTTGTCCTTTGAACATTCTGAATGCTTTAATGATACTTCTTCCTTTACAATCTAGAAGCAAAATAAATGCTGTCTAATTCCTCTGCACCACCAGAAAATCATCTATTTAAGCTTAGGTTGCCATGGCAAATAAACCACAGACAGGGCTGTTTAAACAAAAAGCAAAAACAAACAAACAGAAAATAAAAACAAACAAACAAATTAAATAAAACAAAAAACACACTTCTTTCTCATAGTTCTGGAAGCTAGAAGTCCAAGACCAGGGTGCCAGCATGGTTAGGTTCTGATGAGGGCCTTCTTCCTACTTTTCAGATGGCTGCCTTCTTGCTATATCCTCACATAGTGGAGAAAGAGAGTTCTAATCTCTTTATTCCTTTATAAGGTCACAAGTCTCATCATGGAGATCCACTCTCATGGACTCATATGATTACATTACATTGGGGATTAAGGCTTCAAAACATGGATTTTGGGGAGACAAAAACATTCAGTTCATAACAACTTTCAAATGACTCCACAAAACACTGTGGACACTCTTGAGCTACCAGGTATTATACTATCACTGGGAATATAAAAATGTGCAAGATGTGGTTCTTGCCTCAAGGAATTGCAATCAAATTGGGGAAAAGATGGCTGAGTAAGCTGAATATTTCATACAATATATTAAGAACTCCAACAGAAGAACAAACAAAATGCAATGGGTTCTCAAATGTGGAAAAATTTAGGTCTGCCTGGGGTGTTAAGATTTGGTGTAGTTGCTGTAGCAAGTGGGCTGAACTGATAAAGCTGGTATTTGTTTACTGTGACCTATTTATACACCCAAATCATGTTCACTTTAATATCTTGGGAAATAGGCAAACTAGCATTTTGCTTCCTGTCAGATGTGCTGTGGCTTTACTACAATTTATAACAGCAGGATGGACCTTTACATTCATTGCACTCCCCTGGCCTTTGTCAAGAACAATGTATAAAATAACTCAGTTGGGACTGGGAGATCAAAGATGGCAGCATGAGAGGAGAACGCCGATAACTGCCTGGGAAGGGCCTTGTGAACAGAGGGGAATCCAGAGGGGAAACCCTGAGAAGAAACCTCAACTAAGAGAACCACACAACGCAGAACAACACACAAAGGTTAGAGAAAAAAGGGGAGAGCGGGAGAGGGAAAGGAAAGCAGCGGTTCGAGAACAGAGACTCGGAGCGCGGTTCGGGGCTGACAAAAACAAAGGGGGGTTGGGGGACTATGGTCAAGGTGGAGCTGGATCGAGGGTGGGCTGGAAAAGACCTAGGGAGCGTGGAATCCCCACAAGACTGTGGACAATATAACATCCGAACTCAAGGGACAGCACACAGTGCCCTAATCAGATCACAGAGCCTAAAGTGGAACAGGGACTGTGGAGCAGGGCGGCTGCACTTCCCCGCAGGCAGGGTGAGAGCAGGATACCAGCCCACAACAGCTCAGCACCCCTGATTTATGGAGAATGACTGTGAAGGAGCGCCTTCTGAAGACAGGGCTCTTGGAGTGAGGGCTGGGGCTTGAGTGGGCATAGCTGCATTGGACGTGCTTAGAGTGAATACAGCAGTCTCAACAGAGCCGGGAGCATAGAGCGGATGCTGCCTGAGCTACGGCCTGTGCACACAGGGCTTTCGGCACCCAGCCCACTGGGCAACTGCGGCACCGCTGCATGCACGCACCCCGGCTTTCGGCGCCACACCCACCAGGCCGCTGCAGCACCCAACTGCTCTTTCAATGCCCTGCCCACCGGGCCGCCGCAACACCGCTACTTGCTTGCCGTCGCACAATTGGGCTTTTGGTGCCCCGCTCACCAGGCCGCTGCGGCACCACTGCCAGCACGCAAGTGCGCAAGTGGGCTTTCGGCGCCCCGCCCATTGGGCCTATGCGCATCACTGCGTGCACGCACCCAGGCTTTCCGAGCCCCGCCCAACGGGCCATGGCGGCACCGCTGCCTGCTTGCCAGCAAGCTACAGGGCTTTTGGCACCCTGCCCACCAGGCCGCCGCAGCGCCGCTGAATGCGTGCAAGACCAGCTTTCGGCGCCCTGCACACCGAGCCGCTACAGCACTGCTGCCTGCTCTCGAGCATGCAACAGGGCTTTCGGTGTCCCACCCACCGGGCCGCTGGGGCGTTGCAGCCTGCGCGCGCAACTGGGCTATCGATCGGGTCGCCATGGTGTCATAGCTGGCCTGCGGGACAGCGCGGCGGACCAGGGCCTCTGCCAAACCCCAGCCCATCCAAGTGCTGCCCTGCGGGCATGGCTTACAGATATGATTGAAGGAGGGGCAGCCAGGCAAAGGAGAGAAAGACCAGAGCTCCTGCACCCCGCCCACACTAAACCACCAGCCCCCCTGCTGAAAGAGGAATCTGCTATTGTGTCTCAGGCCTGCCCTAGCTGCTACTCATACGCCGCCACCCCTGGCCACACCTGTACGGCCCTGCTATCTAACAGCTAAGACAGCAACCTGAAGTGACCCAGGAAACAGAAGCTGTCTGCTTCCCCAACCCTCTCCCAAAATCTCCTTCTCCCACAACTGAGCCCAAAAGAAAAAATAAAGAGAAGCCCATCTGATAGGCAACCCCCAGAGGGAAAACAGACTCATGCGTAAAGCAAAAAGAACCACATCAAACACAATGCACACTTCAGAATCCAAAGCCCCTCCAGAAGATCAGGGGCAGTCTTTAGTAAAGGACCTTGCACACTTGGAATCAAATCTAAGTGAAACAGAATTCAGGGCTGCATTAATCAAGACACTCAGAGAGCTCACTCAATGCT
>PVKE010011478.1:0-40196 GCA_004027555.1 Craseonycteris thonglongyai | reverse complement strand
AGAGAGAGATACAGAGACAGAGAGAAGGGGAGGGCCCAGAACAGTCTCCATAGTTGCACATCATCGGTTTTTCCACATAGTTTCATTCCACAGGTGGGCGAGGGGCTGCACAGGGCAGGAACTGGGCTGGGGTCTCACCTCGGTGAGAACTGAACTGGGGGCACTCCTCTGTTCAGCATATGGGTCCACATGGGCCGGGGCTGGGATTCAATCCTCGATCCCTGGGGCTGCAAAGTGAGCACTTAACCCACTGAGCCACCCCGGCTTCCCCATGATTTTTCTTTAAATTCTGATTTTAAAAGATAACATCTTATTACCTTCTAGGTAGATGTCAGTGAGGGATACAAACAGCTCCAGGTAAAGGCACTCAAATACCTCTTTCCACTTACTAATACTGAACTAACTAGTGGAGAGAGCTTTTTCTTCTTACATCATCATATAAAATAAGCACCGCAACAAGCTTAATGTAAGTCCGCATTTAAAACTGTACCTTGCATCTCTTGAGCCTGATTTCAAGACACTAAGTGCATCAAAGCAAACTCAACCATCTCACTGATAAAGTTTCAATGGGCTCGTGACCTGCATAACAATTATCACAGACTTTTCAGACAACACCAATAAACATTATTATTAATAATAAATTAAAAGTTTATTAAATACTTAATCATGATGATCGATTATCTAGAAATCTAATACACCCATTTACCCACCATTTGAGTCAAGCTTTGGTGACAACAGAGACTGCGTCCAGGTGGCAGGTGGGAGCAGCCCTGGTTGCGGTGCAGTGACAGTGTCCGGGGACCAGTGCTAGCGTGGGTGGCAGCACAAGCTCTGGCACTGCCAGAGTCCAGCTTCTGCGTCTTTCTCTAGTCACTTCTGCATCTCTGTCCCTGGCTACCTGAGCTACTCTCAATGAATTCTTTTTCCAGTATAATCATCCAGCCAGTCTGTGACTTACAAAGGGGCTTGTGAACATGGCTTATAAGGCCTGACAAGTCCTGGTCCCAGCCTCCTTCCCCAGTTTCGCCATATCCCACCCTTTCTACTTGGTCCCTACACTCCATCCCTCCGGGCCTTTTTCTCCAGACTATTCTGCCTGGGTTCTTTGGTGCCCACCTTTCCTCAGGTCTTTACATGGCAGGCTCCTTCTTGTTCTTGATGATTCAGCTTGAAGGCGGTCTGCTTTAAAGCAAACCCTTCTCCACCAAGACACCTTTATTAATTACCCAGTTTTCATTTCTTTATGGCACTTGCAACTATCTAAAGGTATCATGTTCATGCTTTTACTCGTTTATGATCTACCTCTCCCATTAGAAGTTATCCCAGGAGAGCAAGGACCTAGTTTGCCTTGTCAAATTTGCATGCTCAAAAGAACCCTGAATGGTGTCAGGCATGTGGTGATGAGCAAGAATCATCTGAAAAATTGGGAAAACAAAGGCCCCGCTAAGGAGGTGCCTAAGCCAGACTTCTGCAAGGCCTTCCATCCAGGCTCCATGGCTCATACTTCACGCCTGAGCATTCATTTCTGAGTATAGTAAACTCACCAGTTTTCTCTTTCTGAGGACCAGGCTTTAATCCCCTCAGGGTTTCAGCAGGGGTTGTTCTGTCCATGTGTCTTACTGCCACTTAAACCCTGAGAACCAGCAGTGTTAGACAGTGAAAACTTAAAAGGCCAAAAGCTGTGATCACCCCAAGTTACAAATGTCATCAAGAGATCCCTGGCTGTGTTGCCAACAAAGGGCCCTGCCAGTGCTTCACACTCAGAAGCAACAATAACAAAAAAAGATCCATTTCTTTGTTATGGTTGCTAAAGGAAGAGGACACAGAGGAAGATCTAATTTTTCTGGCTTTGGAGAAATATGTGTAGGGCCAGTTTGGTTAGGATGAGAAAAGGGAGGAAGAATAGGAACTCAGGGAAATAAGAAGGGAGAGGAAAGAGAATGAAAAAAGCAGATCTGGGAAGCTGGGATGGTTCAGCAGGTTAAGCACTTGCTTTGCAGCCCCAGGGACCAAAGATTGAATTCTGGCCCCAGGGACCAAGGATCGAATCCCAGATCTGGCCGGTACAGACCCATACATTGAACTGGGGTGTGATTCCCACGGGGAAGGTCCCCAGCCCAGTTCCCGCCCTACAGTGCCCCAACTCACCTGCGTGGAACAAAACCATGTCAAAAACTGATGAAGTACAACTATGGAGACTGTTCTGGGCCCTTTCCCTTCTCTCTGTCTCTCTCTGTCAAAAAGCAATAAAAATAAATCTTAAAAAAAGAATATTATCCCCACCTTTCAGATGGGAAAACTGAGATACAGAAAGGTTAAATAACTTGCCAAAAGTCAAACATCTGATTAAGTGATAGAGCTGGGGTTCTATTCTAAGCAGTTAGCTCCAGAGTTTATCTTCTCAAATATGCCCTCATTCAATTAACATTTACTGAGGAGCTGCTTTATTCCAGGTACCACAAAGTCTCTTTCAACTGTCCAGGCAAAGCTATTAGGGTTCCCTAATAGTTGTTCCCTCCTCTGTGTCCCCATGGCATTATGTACACCTCTGACCCCATCACAGTAATTTGTGCAAGTATGATCTCCCTCCCCCAAGAGCCCATAGGGTGCTGTTTATGCCTCACCTATCACTGAACACCTGGCACCCAGTCCTGTGCCCTCTACAGAGCAGATTCTCAGAAAATGTTCATTAGGTAAAAGAAATTAAATTATTGATTGATTGATTGATTGATTAGTTAATATTATCTGCTGTGACTTTGGAGATAGTGCCTCAGAGTCTAGAATTGTGGGCTTCACTTGGCTAGCATGGAAAATGCCAAAGCCACAGTTAAGGCAGCCAAAAGAGAAACTATGGTTATCTGTTTGTGTTATTCATCTGCCTGAAACTTGTGTAGCCCACGGCAAGATTCAAGTTGGGGAGAGCGCGACCACCAATGACGGGTTAGGAGGAACTGCACTGGCAACTCATGTTCCCCAAGGGGCTGTGCATGTCCCAGAAGGGTTCAGCCTTGATATTGCATCTCTGGGTTCAGAGCCCACCACTGGGGTGGAGCTATCATCTGCTCACTTCTCAGGGCCTAGTTAGGACAACATACAAGAGAAGGTCGTCGCCTGTTATCAGCAGATTCAGCCGCATTCACAGAACCATAAACCTAGACGTCAACCAATTCATTGGTTTTTAAGACTTTTTTTCTTGCTTTGAGTGGCAGAACTCTTTCTTTAAGATATACAAACCAGATAAATGTCAAGTAGCTCTGGTTAAAGCAACGGTAAGATCTCAAAGTCCCACTCACTCTCAAACTTGTGCTCACTGAGTAGTTTAAAAGTCACTGATAAATCACTACCTTCTCATTTCAAAGATGGTGAAACCAGCCCCACAGAGCTGAAATGACCCTACGAAGTCACCTACATGGTGAGCAGCATATAGGTGGGAACAGACAGATCTGAAGGTGTTCCTCCATTATGTCTCTCTGCTTCTTTTATAATAAATACATGTCCACTACAATGAAGAAAATGGTGCTCTGTATTTTCCAGTGTTCCAGTATTTTTGGTGGGTACTCTCTGAAGCCTTCAGCTGAAATGCTGCTACTTGTTAGAACCAGACTACAGCTACATTAGACAAACTGTGAGGCCCTGAGTTATATTCTGTGTGCTTGTATAACATTTGACAGGCTGAAAAACTCCTTTTCAGATAGGGCAGTATAATTTGTTGAGCGAGTAATTCATGTGATAGGCAGAAGTTGCCAGAAGGCAACATCACCTCCCTTTTATAACCTTCATTTTCTAAAGGCTAGGTTAATGAAAGGCATTAGGCTAGGTTGTCCCAGAGCCAGTGGGGAGGTAAGTGGTGATGTACAGGGGAGACTAGCTGGATATTTGGGGAGGCTCTCAGAGACAGTTGTGGGTTTTGCATCTGTACCTTGAAGGAAATGTAAAGTTACATAAAAATAACATAAACCTTAAGAAATACTTATGGCAAAATTAAATAAGGGGGAAACAAGGAGACAGGCATGAGATGAGTACAAAATGTCTATCAACAGATTGTCTTCATTTGCGAGGGGTAGATCACTAATGTGGTTTTAACCTTTCTAGGAGTGACTATGAAGAGAAAACAACTAATTGATTCACAAAATCCATTAAGCCAGTCAACATGTTTCTTTTCATGCAAAAGCACCACTTGTTCTGAGACTAGAAAGAGATTTCGCTTGTGGATCTTAAAAATGCTGTTAATGATAATAATGCAATAGAACTGATCTGGGCACGGTAACTCACTGGTTGATTTAAAAACAAAAAAACACTGTTTAAAATAGAGGGAATTATATACAAAAACATCATGATAGAGATACACTTTACATCTTTTATTAAAACTGATCCTACACCTTCATTCTCCAATCTAAAAGTGTAGGACAGTGGTTTTCAACCTTTTCCCACTTGTGTACCCCTTTTAAACCCATTTCTAGAAATTGTATTGCTAGGTTTTAAAACAGCTGTGTTTAAATACTGAAACTGGGGAAGCCGGGATGGCTCAGTGAGTTAAGAGCTCACTTCACAGCCCCAGGGACCGAGGATTGAATCCCGGCCCATGCAGACCCACATGCTGAACTGGGGAGTTCCCCCAGTTCAATTCTCACCAGGGTGAGACCCCGACCCAGTTCCTGCCCTGTGCAGCCCGAACCCACCTATGGAATGAAACTGTGTGGAAAAACCAATGATGTGCAACTATGGAGACTATGCTGGGCCCTCCCCCTTCTCTGTTTCTCTGTATCTCTCTCTCTCTCTCTCTCTCTCTCTGTCAAAAACAATAAAAATAAATATAAAATAATGTTAAATGTTAAATACTGAAGCTTTTGTTCAGTGCTTATCTTAATATAAAATAGTGAAAACCAGGTAATAAGTTAGGAGAGAAAAATTACTACACAAAAAGTACAAACCACAGATTTAATTCCTCAATATTCATAACACAGAACCAATAGGATATAAGATGTATGCATGTGTCTATATACAATGCAATGTACATTCTACTATAAGAAATTGGGTCACATGATTGTGGTGGCTGCAAAGTCTCAAGATCTACAGTTGGCAAGCTGGAGACCCAGAAAAGCCAAATGTATAAATTCCAGTCTAAGTTCAAGTCTGAAGTCAGGAGACCAGCATCTCAGTTGAAAGACAGTCAGACAGAGCTTTACTCAGTCTACAGATTCAAATGCTAATCTCACCTAGAAATATCCCCAGAGACATACCAGAATAACGTTTAGTCAAATATCTGGGAACCTTGCTACCCAGTCAAGTTGACACCAAATTAATCATCACAGTGGGCAAGTATAGACAATTAGCTAAGTGTCCACTTGCCTGATTTGGAGAGTGGAGGGGGAAGCCTGAAAATGACTATCCAGTGTATTCTTGAGTGGAAAGTAGAGACTACTTCCTATCAAAACTCAAAAGCCATGGAATTTACCAATTATAGAAAGGGGTTAGGAATCTGGATCACTGAAGAAATGATAAATATCCACTCTATCATGGCATGAGTTAGCTTTCTATTTAAGTGCAATGGGAAATTATTGGAGGACTTTAAGCAGAAAGTGATCATATAATTTATACTTTAAAAGGTCACTCTGACAGGTAGGTGGAGATTTCAGTATAATCTAGGACATTAATTGTTTTCTTTATGATTACTACTCTTTGCTTTCTATTTAAGAAATCTCTCCCTCTTTCATGACCATGAAGATATTTTCATACTTTATCTTCTAAAATCTTTACTCTTTTACCATTTACATTAAAGCTATAATCTACCTGGAACAGATTTTTGTATGTGGTGGGAGGTAAGAATCAAGTAATATTTTTTCCATATGGATCTTTAGTTGACATTATTTCATTTATTGAAGAGAATATCATGCCTTTTACATTGCTCTACATTGCCACTTTTATTGCCAGTAAAATAAGCACCCATGTGTGTTTAGATCTATTTCTGTGTCCTCAATTGTTTATTTGGTTTATTTTTATGTCATTGTACAAATATCAAAACATTGTTTTTTTTTAACCAAGGCTTTATAATAAGTCTGAGGTCTGGTAATATAAGTTCTCTAAATGTGAATTTCTTCATAAATTTTTTGGGAAAGACTTTTTTTGACCCTTTGTATTTTCATATAAAATTTAGCATTACCTTGTCCATTTTTAACAAAATGTCCTCCTGGGATTGTGATTGACGTTGCACTAAATCTATAGATCTATTGATCTTTTAGTTCAAGAAAATTGGCATATCCTTTTAGGATTTCTTTACTTTCTCTCAGTAGAATTTAATAGCTTTAAAAATGTGTACTTTGAACAACCTTTATTAGATTTAGTCTTAAATATTTTGTTTGATGCTATTGTAAATGATAGTCGATAATTTTTTTATTTGCTAATTGTGACTGGTATATAAAAGTACAAATAATCTTTTATGTTGCTCTTACATTCAATAATATTACTAAATTAACTTATTTATAATAATTTATACATATGTAGATTTCTTGAGTATGGATTACAAATCACTTTATAAATATGGATGTATTTTTTTTTCTTTTATTCCTTTTGCCTTTTATTTCTTTTTACTACATTATTGCATTTATTTCATTATATTGGCCAGAACCCTGATATAATGTTGAATAGAAGTAATAATAGGGGCACTCTTATCTTGCTTCTGATCTCAAGGTACAATGTTCTGTAGGATTTTTGTAGATACCTTTTATCAGATTAAGAGAGTGTACTTCTATTTCCAGTTTGCAAGAGTTTTTATTATGCATGGGTGTTAAATTTTGTGAAATGCCTCTTCTGTTTCTATTCAGATGATTTATATTATTTCTTCCTTTCTGTTAATGCAGTGAATCTCATCTTGATCTTCCACTGTTAAATCAACTTTGCCTTCTTGTAATAAACACCACTTAGTCCTGATGTGTTTTCTGTCATATATTCAATGTGCTAATAATCTTCTTAGAATTTTGCATCTATGTTTATTTGACAGGCTGCCCTGCATTGTAATGTGCTTGTTAGGATTTACCATCAAAGTTTTGTCAGTCTAATAAAACAAGTTTGAAAGTATTTCCTCTTTTTCTATTCTCAGGAAGAGTTTGTGTAAGATTAATGTTGTTTTTCCTTTAATAACTTAAATATTTGAAAGAATTCATTAATGAAGCCATCTGGATTCAAATTTTTTTCAGGAACGTTTTTACTACAGATTCAATTATTTCAACAGATAGTATAGGATTGTTCAGATTTTCTATCTACTCCAGGATCAGTTTTGATAGGTTTTGCTTTTCTAGTGATTTTTCTAGTTCATCAAAAATTTTTTAAATTTAGTGGCAATATATTAATCATAATCTTTTTTATTATTGTTAAGTTTATTGGGGTGACATTGGTCAGCAAAGTTACATAGATGCCAGGTGTACAATTCTACAATACATCATCTATGTGTTGCATAATGAACTTACCACCCAGCATCAGGTTTTTGGTTTTTTTTCCATTGCCATATACTTGAATCTCCCTTCCTCCCTCCCGACCATATATTTTCAATGTCTGTAAGACATGGAGTCATAATCATTTTATTTCATTTTTTTTCTTCTTAATATTGGTTATTTGTACACACTCTTCCTTTTTCTTGATCATATAATCAAGAAGCTTATAAAATTTTTAGTCTTTTCAAAGATTCAACTTTTAATTCTTTCATTAATTTTTCATTAATTTCTGCTCTTATCTTTATTATTTATTTCCTTCAAATTTCTTGAGTTTTAATTTGTTCTTCTTTTTCTAATTAGGTTTTTACTTAATTTTTGACATTTGGGTATATTTTTGTTATTGATTGCTAACTTAATTCTACAGTGGTCAGAGAACATACTCTATATCATTTCAATCCTTGGAAATATTTAAAATTTGCTTTGTAGCTCAGCATTTGGACACTTGAAATAAATATTTCATGTGCATTTGAAAAGTATATGTGGGAAGCCGGGATGGCTCAGTGGGTTGAGTGCTCGCTTTGCAGTGCCGGGGATCGAGGATCGAGTCCCAGCCCTGGCCCGTGTGGACCCATGTGCTGAGCTGGGGAGTTCCCCCAGTTCAGTTCTCTCTCTGTCTCTGTATCTCTCTGCCTCTGTCAAAACAAAAACAAAAAACAAACAAACAAAAAACAAAAAAAGAAAAGTACCTGTATTCTACAGTTGTATGGTGTAGTGTATATATACTTATGTATGTACATATTTGTGTATGTATAAATATAGGGTTTGACAGACATAATACTGTAATGTTGTAAGGCTTGCTTTGTCTCACATGAGATGGACAGCAATTTGAACATTTCACCTAATATATCATATAGTGTGCTTGAGTGTGATATTGTTATGTTGCAAAATTACATGCTTATGGTTTTGTAAATTTAATAAAAGATTTGGTATAGATTACCAGCTCATAAAAAAGGGGCATTACTGTTGTCAGACCCTGTATATAAAGCCAATTTATATTCAATATTTATTTATATATTTATATCTATATTTATAAAGTAAGTCAATTTTATTAGTAGTGTTGTTCAAATCTTTTATAGCTGTATTAATATTTTTGTCTGCTTATCAATAACAGAGAGATGTGTTAAAATCTCCCAATGTGTTTCTGGATTTTTCTGTCTCCTCTTTTAGATGTGCCAATTTTGCTTTATAAATGTTGAAGGTTTGTTTTCACTTCTGCGGGCAATTAGAATAGGATTGTATCACCCTAAGTCAGTGAGTTGATTTGAAGTTGAGTCATTGTGAGAGCTGATCTATTTCCATTTATCCTTCACAATTAACACTGTGAAATATCTTTAAATTACTCATGAATTAATCCATTTAACAAAAATTTTTGCATTTCTATTATGTACTAAGCACTATAACAGATGTTGTATCTTCTGTATTCTGCCATGGGTTATGAAGAAAATGCAGCTCTCTATGAGAAGGGGTCGTCAGCACCAAGGTAGATATTTTTTATTTGGTCTTCTCATTTCTCAGGATTTCTATCCTAGATTCTATCACCAAGAGAATTTCTCTGAATCATGTCCTTCTTCTCACCACTTACATTAAAAATTTGCTTCTGTTTTCTAGTGCCTGAAGAATAGAAATCTGTTTAATCCTGTGGGGAAGTTCCATGAAGTACTACCTTATATCTTCCCCAAGGACTTAAAAAGTCTTACCACAAAGAGATCCAAGATGGTGGAGTAGATAAATACCATGCCTGCTTCATTCCATGAACACATTGAAATTACAACTAAGTTATTAAGAGACCAACCTAGAGACCCATCTGAAGTCCAGCTGAACAGTTTGATAACTAAAAATACAAATAAGAAGCCATAATTAGACTGCCAGGTGGGGTAGAGCTGTGAAACAGGCTAGCCCTAAACCTTTGTGTGGCAATTGAGAATCAGGAGGAATGTCTTGGCTACAGACGTTTTCCCCAGAGGAACGAGGAACCCAAGTTCAATACCAGGCTCCCCAGCCTAAAATACTGGTGCTGGGAAGAGGAGTCCCACAACAGCTAGCTGTATGGGAAACACAGACATCCTCTTTAAAAGTCTGTGCACAGACTCAGTCACCCAGAGATACTCACCCTGGACTCTGGCAGAAAGACAGTGATGTGTGGGGGCGTTAGACACATACGAGCCTCAGACTGAGGTGTGTGGCTTTGGGGCAAGGGCTAGAGGACAGTCATTACTTTTCCTGAGTGGGATCTTCTTCCTGTGCAGATGGTGGATGGGCAAAATCTTTTCTGTGTTGCTCCCTCTCTCCAACATGTCCAAATCTGAATTTGATTGGTCTTCTAAACTCCACTTGCTCTACCTTGTTGACTCAATGAGACCTTGCCCCACCTAACTTCCCCAAGACATTTTCTCCAGTGAGCAGCCAGCCTGCCTGAATTGCAATATTTCTTGAAAAACGTGGAGTTTGTAGGCCCCAGATGGCCTAAGTGTGATTTGAGACTTTTGTTGAGTAGTTCCAGGCACAGTACTAGTATCAAACTAGAATCTACAGGGGAACCCAGCTCAGATGACTGGGGAGACTGTGCCGGGGCTCCATTGGGCAAGAGAAAGGCAAATAGTAACTTATAAGAGAGCTTCCATAGGACAATCAGCTGATTTCTCAACTACATTAGGATATCCAGCCAAGACTGAGAAGTGTAGCAGATATACTTAATACATGGAAACAAACAAAAAGAGTCAGTCAAAATGAGAAGACAAAGAAATACAACCCAAATGAAAGAATAGCAGAAAGCTCCAGAAAAAGAAATAAACAAGATGGAGGCAAACAACATGTTTGATACAGAGTTCAAAACAATGGCCATAAGAATGTTCAAGGAACTTGGTGAAAACTTTAAGAGATAGCAAGCATAAAGATGAAAATAGAAAACATAAAAAACAAAACAAAACAAAACAAAAAACAGAAATAAAGAATATAATAACAAATAAAGAAGGCAATAGAAGAAATCACCAGCAAACTAGATGAAGCAGAGGATCCAATGGACAATTTAGAAAACAAGGTAGCAGAAAACACCCAATCAGAACAAGAAAAAAGAAAAAAGAACTCCACTCCAAAAAAAATAGTTTAAGGAACCTCTTAGACAACATCAACCATGACAACATTCACATCATAGGGGTACTAAAAGGAGGAGAGAGAGAGAGCCAGGGATTGAGAAGCTATTTGAAGAAATAATGACTAAAAATTTCTCTAACTTGGCAAAGGAAATACACATACAAGTCCAGGAAGCATAGAGAGTCCCCCAAAAAACAGGCCCATACCAAGAACACATTATAATTAAAATGGCAAAGGTTAAAGGCAAAGAGAGAATCTTAAAAGCAACAAGAGGCAAGAAGGGGCAAATAATAATTTATAAGTGTGCTCCCATAAGACTGTCAGCTGATTTCTCAACAGAAACTTTGCAGGTCAGAGGGATTGGCCCAAAATATTCAATGTAATGAAAAGCAAGGATCTACAACCAAGATTACTCTACCCAGCAAGGCTATCATTCAAAATCAAAGGACAGATAAAGAGCTTCCCAGACAAGAAAAAGCCAAAGGAATTCACCACCACCAAACCAGTGTTACAAGGAATGCTAGAAGGACTTCTTTAAGACAGAAAAATAAATCAAAATTATAAATAATAAAATGGCAATAGCTACATATCTATCAATAATTATTTTCAATGTAAATGGATTAAAATCTCCAATCAAAAAACCTAGCGGATATTGTGCTGAATGGAGTGTCAGACAGAGAATGACAGATGCAATGTGATTTCACTTATATGTGGAATCTAAAGAACAAAATAAACAAACAAAACAAAAACAAACTCATGGGTCAAGAAAACATTTTGATGGTTGCCAGATAGGAAAGTGGTAGGGGGTGTGGATGAAAAATGGGGAAGAAATTAAGAAGTACAAATTAGTTGTTACAAAGTAGTTATAGGGATATAGAATTTAGCATACTAAATGTAGTCAATAATTTTGTAATAATTATGTATGGGGTCAGATGGGTGCTAGATTTCAGTGATAAATGGCAGGGGTTGTGGGCAGGTGAAAAGACAAAGAGATTAGGAAATTTAAATGGGCAGTTATAAAACAGTCATGGAGATATAAAGTAAAGCATAAGGAATGATATGGTAATAACTGTATAGTGTCAGGTAGGTACTATTAATAGACTAATCAAGGAGATCACTTCTTAAATTATATAAAAGTCTATACTGTACACCTAAAATTAATATAAAATGATATTGAATGTAAAAAAAAAAGATAAGGTTACATATATAAAATGCAATATTACTCAGCTATAAAAAAAGAATAAAATCTTGCCATCTGCAACAACCCTGTCAGACCTAGAGGGTATTGTTTTGAGTGTAGTAAGTCAGGCAGAAAAAGACAAATGTCATATGATTTCACTTATACGTGGAATCTAAAGAATGAAATCAATGAACAAACAAAACAGAAACAGACCCATAGATATAGAGAACATTTTGATATTTGTCAGGTGAGAGGATGGTTAGATGGATGGGTGAAAAAGGGGAAGAGATTAAGAGTACAAATTTATGGGAGATTAAAAAGTTACAAAATAGTCATGGGAATGTACTCATACAGTATAGCCATATGGCATACAGTCAATAATATTGTGATAACTATGTATGGTGTCAAATGGGTACCAGATTTATCGGGTGATGACTTTGTAAGTTATATAAATGTCTCATCACCTGAAACTACTATGATATTGTATATCAAATGTAATTAAAACTAAAATAATTAATAATGAAAATAAAGTTTTACCATGTGTTTGATTGGGATTTACCCTGAGGCCATTTTATACTGTCAGTGATCTGGGTTTCATTATTTCTTGAGACTATTTCTTATTTCTGAGAACACTTTTTTCAGGCTAGAAAAAAACTATTTTGAGGTCTCTTTATTTCCTCTGAATTATGCATGAAAACTGAACAGTTTTTTTCTTTAAACTCACTCCTGTTATGTTATCATAGGTAGCTTGATAAAACAAGTTACATTCTGCCTCAATATTTCCTTAGCCAACTACTAGTTAATTTACCCTTTCTGTCTTCCCAATGACTGCAGGTAAGTTTTGCCCAATTTTGTGCAACTACACAAAACAGATTTTCTTTTCTCCAAGCTACAATAAAAATCTCTTTATATCCATTCAGCCTTTGTTAAAAGTGCTCTCAAGGTCGTTCTAGTACCTATCTGCCATTTGGTTTCAATGCCATTTATATTAAACTTTTCTGATGGAAGCACCCTATGTCCTGTAGCAATTTCTATTTTTACTATATCTTTGCTGCTTAACATATCATTATCGAGGGTTAAAGAGTGTTAAATTAGAGGGTTAAAGCAACCATTTATTTTTTCTCATGATTCTATGGGCTGGCTTGGCAGCTTTCTGCTTTACATACAGTCTGAGCTGGGCCTATAGTCACAGGGAGAGGGGCTGATGAACTTGTTTCATCTCTACACTTGCTTCACTCATATTTTTGATACTGTCGTGGGAATGGCAGAAAGATTAAGCTCCTTTGAGTTGCTCGAATTGCTGGGCCTTGCTCCACTCTTCATGTAGTCCCAGGAACATTCCCTCTGCACATGGTCTTTCCATCCGGGTTGCTAGATATCCTACGTCTGGCTCAAGAAGATGATTGGAGACATTACTGTCCTATCTCAGTCAGGGCATTTTACAAAAGTATCTTCACTTCTGAAAAGTGAGTGAACAAAGAATGAAAGGGGAAAGAACATGGACATTTGTTGAAATGGATTTGTTTGTAACTAAGAAAAAAGTTTGTTAAAGTAGAGTGATTCTAACTATTAACTATATAATGTGTTGGTATTTTCTTTGGATTTACTTATATGTCTTTTTAATTTTTATATTATTTTTAAGATTGCTATTAAAAATATAGCTAACATACAATATTATATTAGTTACAGGGGTATATCATACTTAGTCTACATTTCTATACCTAAAGATATGATCACTATGACAAGTTAAGCAATCATTGGACACCATAGTATGCTTTCACTATATAATTGACTATACATCTAATATTATTTTATATATCAATTTCAGGTGTGTAACTTAGTAGTTAGACATTTATAACTTAATAATTTAAAAAGCGATCCCTCTGACTAATCTAGTACCCACCTGGGCACCATACATAGTTATTAACATATCATTCCCTATGCTTTATTTTATATCCACATGACTATTTTGTAATTACCAGTTTGAACTTCCTAATCTCTTCATCTTTTCACTCTCCACCCCCCAGTTTCCTCCCATCTATCACCCCAACAAAACTAGTAACCATCTGACACCATATATAGTTATTATAATATTATTAACTGTATTCCTTATGCTATGCTTTATAGCCTCATGACTACTGTGTATAAGGCCCTAAGTCAGGTAAGAGTTTAGCACCCTTGAGAAATGAAATGAAAGATGGTGTGGCTGGAGGTTTGACAACACAGGCATGAGAGTCATGGATGTGGCTGATGGGAGAGAAAGAGACCACATTATGGGGTCTTTGTAGGTTACATTTATGAGCAGCACTATCTTAGATAAATCCCTCAACCTTCCAAAGTCTCAGTTTTCTTAAAACGGGGCTAATTTTCAATATGCTAAATCTCCAACTCTAATCTCTCCTTTGGGCTCTATGTCATTCAATGCAATTTGACATATTTACTTAGATATTCAAAAGGAAGATGCAACCTGTTCAGAACAGAATTGTTGAGTCCTGCAGTTCCAGCCTCCAAGATTTCTTCCTCATTTATCTTCCCCTAGTTCAGTGACTACCATCATCTATCCACATGCTCCAGTCAAAAATTGGGAGTTAGCCTCCATTCATCCTCATTTTCCAAAAGAAATAAGTCATGTTGGCTCTGATGCCAAAATAGATTCCAAAACTGGCCACTTCTCACCATGTTGCTATAATCTAAGCTTACGTTTTTTTCTCATCTGAATTATTGCAATAGCCTCCTATCTGTCTCCCTGTCTACTCATGCTCTCCTATGATCCACTATCCACTCAGCAGCCAGAATGTTATTTTTAAATGTGTGTATTTTCATGTCATCCCTCTAGTTGAATACTCACTCCCATAGTTTTCCACTGCACTTAAAGTGAAATACAAGCTCTTCATCATGACAAGTCCCCAGATGAACTAGTCCCTGCCTGTCTCTACAATCCTGTTTTGTACTGCTTTGTCACTATGCTCCAGTCACGTTGGCACCTTGTTTGTTTGTCACACATGGCAAACTTGCTGCTGACCTTATTGTCACTGGATTCTTTTCATCAATTAGAGTTCAGCTAAAAAAAAAAAAAAAAATCACATTCTCAGAGAGGCCTCCTGTTTCATCTACCTCATCCCCTCTCCAGCTTTCTACTGGATAGTCACTATTCCATCACCCCTTTTTAGTTTCTCTTTTAAAAAAAAAAATGCAGATACAGGAATCAAATAATGCTGATTTTTAAAAAAGATTTATTGTTATTGTTGTTGTTTTTTTTACACAGAGAGAGACAGAGAGAAGGGGGAGAGCCCAGAGCAGTCGCCAAAGTTGACATTAGTTTTCCATATAGTTTCGCTCCACAGGTGGGTGCGGGGCTGCGCAGGGCAGGAACTAGGCTGGGAGCCTCCTGTATAGGCCTCGGCAAGAAATGAACTGGGGGCACACCCCTGTTCAGTATATGGGTCTGCAAGGGCCGGAGCCAGGATTCGATCCCTGGTCTCCGGGGCTGCAAAGCAAGCGCTTAACCCGCTGAGCCATCCCAGCTTTCTCTCTTTTTACTTTCTTAACAGCAACCACCATTCTCTGCATTCTCTGAAATTACCTTGTCCATTTACTTATTTCTTCCCAACTTCCAAATACAAGCTCCATGGGAGTGGGACCTTGTCAACCTAATCTTCCTCAACTAGCAAAACACCTGGTATGGGATGGGAGTGCAATATAAGTATTCATTGGCTGAGTGAATAAATATGTGGATGAAACCACCTTACAAGGGTCTCACTCAGCCCAAGAGCCAGGGCCAGTTTACCTAGACTACATGCACTGGTTACATGGCTGAGACTCCATTTCAGTTCTCAAGGCCCAAATCCACTGTCTTTAGTACAATTTAGGAACTGTTCTTAATGTCATTGTCTGTATCAGTAAACTCATTAGAGTTGAGATATTCCACCTTGATGTGCAAGTTCCATAACAGTGAATAGCTTATATCCATGCTCAACTTGCTATGTATGTTTCAGTTTATACATAAAACAAACATAAAAGGCTTTAGGAAAACCATCTCTCATGGAAATGCATAAGCTTTCAAGTAATGGCTTAAAGCATTTATTGATTGCCCAGTGGATGATATATAATTACAGATTACACATTTGGTTAATAGTTCTTTGTGGGCCCTTTGAAATTTGTTTTATTGGGATAACAGATAATTAAGGTCTTTTATGTAGACACACTATAACTGTTCCTTTGGAGCAATTAAAGTTTGCTGAATGGATCCTGAGCTCTGCTGTTTTTTGATATATCCCTCCGGCTCCTATTATAGCTAGTCAGAATAGCTGGGAGAGGCGTGAACTGGTGTTGCAGGAGGCAGTTTTGAGGTCAAGCATGGTTCTGGGTGGAGGGGAGGAGGGAGAGAGAATTGGTTCTAGGTTCCTGCAGGCCTCCCAGCTCCCCCAGCCTGCCCAGGGTTGTGTGCATGCTGCTGCTCTCTCACCAGCTCTGCACCACCCCCGAGCTGCATCACCCTCAGCACACTCTTCTATAGGCCGGCAGCACCATTTCTCAGGTTTCAGTTCCAAGTATCTGTTCTGAGGCCGGTGCATAGCACTGTTTCTTTGTTCTTTACGACCCCTACTTTGAGAAGTATTTCCAAACACTCATCAGAAAGTTCTCACCATTCACTCCGGAGAAATGTTCTGGGTTAGAATGTGGGTTCTTGAGTCTGACACTTCTGGGTTTGAATCCTGGCTCTGGCATTTCCTAGCTGTGTCACCCTGGAAAATAACTTAAACTCTCTGTAAACCAAAAAATAGAAAATATTAGTAATAGCCATCTTTTAAGGGGCACTTTTTTTTTTTTTAATTGTTTTTGACAGAGAGAGAGAGAGATACAGAGACAGAGAGAGAACTGAGCTGGGGGCACTCCCCAGTTCAGCACATGGTTCTGTATGGGCTGTGGCCAGGATTCGATCCTCAGTCCCCAGTGCTGCAAAGTGAGCGCTTAACCCACTGAGCCATCCCGGTTTCCCCTAAGGGACACTTCTTATGTGCTAGGTACTATGTTATTTCTATACGTTTTTCTCTCTTAATACATACCAAAAATACTTATTTATTAAAAAATTATCATCTCCATTATAAAGATGACAGAAATGCCCCGGTAGTTAAATAACTTGCCCAAGGCCACATTATTATAAGTGGCAGAGACAGGATTTGAATCCAGGACTGACTCATGTGTTCAACCATTATCCTCTCCTTTTTCCTGAGAGCATCCATTTCATAGGGTGTTTTATGAATTTCATAAGCTAGTGTTCACAAAGCACTCAGCCCAGAGTTCAGTAAATGTTCAATAAATGCATGCTATTATCATTGTATTCTTTTTTTATTGCCTTACGAATCTTTCCTTGACTCCTCCCTGGCCCACTCAGTGGCTCTTTCCTTGAGCACCTATCATTTTTTACTTACTGTCCTCCATAACATTTGAACTTGGGGAAGCCGGGATGGCTCAGTGGGTTAAGCACTCACTTTGCAGCACCGGGGACCGGGGATCAAATCCCGGCCCCGGCCCGTGCGGAACCATATGCTGAACTGGGAGCTCCCCCAGTTCAGTTCTCTCTCTCTCTCTCTCTCTCTCTCTCTGTCAAAAATAAATAATAATTATGTATATATATATATTTAAAAAATATATTGTATTAAAAAAACAACAACATTTGAACTATTAATATGATTATTTGTCTACCCATCTGTTTTCCTGGACTATGAGCTCTTCAAGGTAGAAATTTTGCCTTATTACCAAGCAGCATTATATACAATGTAGGAGTGCAAGAAAAATATTTTGAATAAAGAGTACAAAAGGTGGACTTTATAATTCATGGACAATAACATATGGGAAGACTTGGAGTCCCCAGAGAGAGCCTATCCCATTTCAGGCTAATAGGGTAGCATGGCTGAGAATACAGGTGGGCAGAGGTGGGTGGTGAGAGGAAGGAAGAATTATAAGAGATGACGCTGGCAAGGTAGGCAGGCCTCACAGGCTGTGTTATGGTGTGGACTCCGCCTCAAAGGCAATGAGCAACAATAAAAGTGCTTTCAGCAGAGGAGTTATACGACTGGGTTTGTGTCGAAAAGGTCACTGGGTGAGAGTGGAAAATGGATTGAGGTGGAGTGGGGCAGGGGCCAGGCCAGAGGCAGGGAGTCTCCTTAGAAGTCAGTTGCAGTGGCCTACGCAAGACACAATGCAGGTCTGTGTCAGGAGTGGTCATGGGTGTGGTTTCACAGAGGTGGATTCCCAGTGTCTAGTAAACCCTAGAGCTTTTCCACAAGCTTGAAAAAAATAGCTTCCACCTTTTTCAGACCAGTTTAGAACCCCCAAAGCTATTGTTTTTGGAATACCACTTACAACGTGACTTATTTTCTTATTTGTTTCAGAGTCCAACCCACGGAAAATGGAAAGCTACGGATCTAGTCTGCTCTGAAACACCCTATAAACCTGAGTACTGGGAGGAATCAGAGCACTTCCAGGAGGTTCTGCAGATGCTAATACCCAGATCAGCAGTCCCCTCACTGATGAGAAGAAAATCAAAGGAAAACAGATGCTCTAGTCCAGTGATTCCCAACCGCTTTTTACTTGTGTACCCCTTTGAAATCCATTTCTAGAAATTGTATCCCTTGTTTTTAAAACAACTGTTTTTAAATACTGACATTTTTGTTCAGTGCCTATTTAATGTAAAATAGTGGAAAGAAGGTAATAAGTTAGGAAACAAAAATTATTGCACTAAACGTACAAATCACAGATTTCCTTTTACAATACAGTGATACCTTGGAATCTGAACGCCCCAAAACTTGAACAACTTGAATCCAAATGAAAAAATCAAGCAACTTTTGTCTCAAAATCTGAACTTTGCTTTGGAATCCAAATGCCAACACATTGTTTGCATGGGGCATATAGACTGTACGGCCTGTAGCTTTATCCGAACACCCACTCGTCTCGGAACTCAAACATTTTGTAACTCAAACAGGGTTCTGGGATGGATTAAGTTTGAATTCCAAGGCATTGCTGTATTTGTAACAGTTAAATAATCATAATGCATAGTTCTGAAACTGTGTGTAATGATTGGTAGAAGAGGGATTTGGGGGAAGGTTTCTTAGCTATGCCCTCACCAATCATCATTTGCTAATATGAGTTAATTTTGGAGTGTCTCCATTAATGGTGATTCAAACTTAACATTTATTTTTCTATGACTAATGTTTTTCTTTTCTTTTTTAATTGTTTCTGAACAGAGAGAGAGAGACAGAGAGAAGCTGAGGGCCCAGAGCAGTCTCCATAGTTGCACGTCATTAGTTTTTGACAGTTTTATTTCACACAGGTGGGCGGGTGGGGCCGTGCAGGGCAAGAACTGGGTGGGGGCCTCCCACATGGGAAGCTTCCCTCAGTAAGAAGCAAACTGGAGGCCATACCCCAGATTAGCATATGGGTCTGCATGGGCTGGGCCGGGAATCGATCCTCAGACCTCAGGGCTACAAAGCGAGCACTTAACTTGCTGAGCCATCCTGGCATCCCCCATTTTTTAACTTTATTGTTCTTTCGCTATTGCTGATTATTTTTCACATACGCCTGAATAACCCAGCATGTACCCCTGGGTATATGTGTACCACCGCTTGGGAACCAATGCTCTAGAACAAGCTTATCCAACTCCTGGCCCATAGACTACATGTGACCCAGGATGGCATTGAATGCAGCCCTCACAAATTTGTAAACTTTCTTAACGTGTGAGAATTTTTGTGATTTTTTTTTTTTTTTTAGCTCATTAGTTATCACTAGCATTAGTGTATTTTATGTGTGACCCAAGACAATTCTTCTTCCAATGTGGCCCAGGGAAGCCAAGTTTGGACCCTTCTGCTCTAGCTTTTATTCTAAGGTGGCCAGATTTTAACATTGGTAAAGCGGGACACCATTGACCAGTGGGGAGGGGGTTCTTAATTAAAAATTTGGTCTATCTCCCGCCGTTCCCTAGCTTGTCGTGCATTCTTTCCAAAAATTGGGACTTTTTTAAAACGCCGCGGGACGCAGGACAAAGCGTTAAAAATTGGGACTGTCCCGCCAAAAGCGGGACATCTGGTCACCCTATTTTATTCTCTACAGGTGACCTGTATCTACTCTGATCCTTGAGTGAGTCTAGCCAATAAGCTCTAATCATGGTATCTTTCCCCTTAACATTCTTGCTGATACTACTGCTTTTTCAAATCCTGATCAACAAGAACAAAGAAGCCTTTAAGCAAAACCTCTGGGAAAAGTTTTTGGCTGCATCAGACGCAGCCCTTTTTTCCAGACATCTGTAAGCTGTTTAAAAAGTAATGTCTCCTTGAGTACAAGTGAGAACCTATGTGTTAGGTGCCTGCAGAATTTTTCCACTGTGTTGTCCCTTAAAATAACCACAGGCC
The DNA here is from genome assembly GCA_004027555.1 of Craseonycteris thonglongyai. NCBI lineage: Eukaryota > Metazoa > Chordata > Mammalia > Chiroptera > Craseonycteridae > Craseonycteris > Craseonycteris thonglongyai. The sequence continues at coordinate 20,031 of PVKE010011478.1, read as the reverse complement.
ACTCTGATTCTCCAAGAGCATGTGCCCTGGTGCTATGAATGCCCTGTGGTTTTCCCTTTGGCTTTGTGCTGTGGGGGAGAAGTCAGTTAGGAAAGAGGACGGAAGGCCCACAGGAGGGGTTGAGCTTCTGAAGCCTAAATATGCAATATGAGCATGTAGGCTCAGTTGAGGGACTGTTGCACTTTAAGGGGACAAGCTGAGCCAATTTTACTTCTTTCTGAGCCTCTGAATGCCCTGGAGCCCAGTTACAAGCCTTGTGAAAACTGCCCACACATTGTCCTTCTGCAAGCTTAGCCTACTAAACTAGAGGAAGTGCTCTTTGCTTCAGACGGGTGATGCTGAGTCTAAAGTTTGAAATCTTATTACACAAGGTTTAATGGGTTCTGAAGCACTTTATATACATTGTATCTTCTTTATATAGATTCCTTGACATACTTATTGTGAATTCCATTTCACAGGTAAAAAGATTGAGACTTAGAAAAGTTGAATATATTTTCAAAGTTCACGTAGCAAATAGGTCATTGATGAAGAATCAAATGTAGTCATCCAGCTTATCAAATATTTCATTGGTTCTAACACAGTTAGGCAATGTCTCAGGCATTGGAAATACAGTGGTGATCAAAAAGATAAGGACTTTTCTCTGTGGGGTCACAGTCCAATTGGAGAGGCACTCATTGGGCAAAGACATATTCAAAACAAAAATAATCAATACAGGTAAGAGCTATGATAGAAAAATACAGGGTGCTAGGAGAAAATGTGGCAAGGACATAATTTTGATGTCTACGTATTTTGTGTTTGGGGGGTGTGTGTGAGTATATCACTGAAGACCAGTTATAACATTTGAAACCTGAGAAATGGGGGAAGGAATTGAAAGAAGAGTAGGGGTAACAGGTTTTTATCAAGAGGTGACAGTGTATAAAGACACTTAGGCAGGACAAACTTGGTGTGCATGAAGATCTGAAAATGGCTGAGTGAGTGTGGATGGAATAAAGTGCGCAGGAAAAGAGTGGGATAAGATGAGTGCACGTTACTGGTAGAATTGACCAGGTTATACAGACCATTTAGCTGTAGGCTTTATTTTAAATGTGATGAGAAATCATTGGAGGATTTTAAGCAGGGCGGTTGTCTGGGTTTTACATATGAAGGTGATTATCCTAAACGTTCAATCAGTATCAGAGTGTGCAGGACAAGAATAGAAGCAGGGCAACCAATTAGGAGGAGAATACTGCAACAACCCAGCAAAAAGATGACAGCCCTGTAGTTTAAAACCCTGGAAATTTTGGCTACAGTATGTGCTGTAGTTCTAATTCTATAGAACTGGCTGACAGTTGAGAATGAATTTTATTTGCTATATTTTTTAAATCACCCTTTAGTTTTCTCTTCTTTCTAGGTGTTAAGGGAAAATGGCATCCTTGGCGTATTCAAGAATTGGCAAAGATTTTAGCTGCACAGTTTCAAGATTAAGGCCATCTCTTTACGATCTAAGAGGCTGCATAAAATGCCATGTAGGTGACATTTGAAAAGGAAATGGACCACCAGAACTTTTACTAAGTAGTCCTTACTCAATAAATGACATTCTATCATTTTTACTAACTATGTGACAATGGCCAGGTCACTTAACCTCTCTTAACCTAATTTATGTCATCTGTGAAAGAGGAATAAAAGTAGAACTTTTCTCAAAGAATCACACTAGAATGACATTAGATTTAGAATTAGATTTTTTAAAGATTTATTTTATTGTTTTTGACAGACAGAGAGACACAGAGACAGAGAGAAGGGGGAGGGCCCAGAGCAGTCTCCATAGTTGTACATCATCAATTTTCAACATAATTTCTTTCCACACAGGTGAGGGGGTACCACGCAGGAAAGAAACTGGGTTGGGTCCCCCACCCCCACCCCTTGCATGGGAGGCATGCCCCCTTGAGCCAGGGGCTGAAGCAGGGGGAGAGAACTGAGCTGGGGGCCTCCCACATGGGAAGCACACCCCAGCTCAGAATATGGGTCCTCACAGGCTGGGGCTGGGATTCAGTCCTCGGTCCCTGGGGCTGCAAAGTGAGCACTTAACCCACAGAGCCATCCAAGTTTCCACTAGAATTAGATTTATGTGAAGTTTAAATTAGATAATATAGGAGGCTATGATGGCTTGGCGGGTTAAGCGCTCGCTTTGCAGCCTCAGAGCCCGAGAATCGAATCCCGGCCCCAGCCCATGTGGACCCACATGCTGAGCTGGGGTGTGCCCCCAGTTCAGTTCTTGCTGGGACCTATGCGAGAGGCTCCTGGCCCAGTTCCTGCCCTGCACAGCCCTGTGCCCACCTGTGGAATGAAACTATATGGAAAACTAATGCTGTCAACTATGAAGACTGCTCTGGGCCCTCCCCCTTCTCTCTGTCCCTGTCTGTCTGTCTCTCTGTCAAAAAACAATAAAAATAAATCTTTAAAAAATAAGAGATTTTATATATATATATAAATATATATATAGCACTTAATGTTTAACAGAAAAAGCATTCTGTTTCCAATAAATAATAACTATCATAATCATTAATAATGATACTTTTACAGTGTAAATGAAATAAAATTAGATACCAATATCACTTTCATGGAATAATTAATTTCTATCCTTAGGCAAAGTATTAACATATAACATTTAATTTATAAAACATTACATTTCTCATGACCCTGAACTATTTTAAAATGCTTTGAAATTCTTGGATGAAAGAAATTATAGAAAAGAAAATATTATTATTCCAAAGAGAAAGTTTATCCTGCAGAGCTAGACTTTCCCAAATGACAATAAACCATCTTCAGACTAGCCTATTTCATTATCAAAATGAACAGTTGGCAGTATTAAACACAATTACAGATTCTATTTCAAAAACCAAACTTTAATAAGGTTTCTGAATGCCATTTGAACTATAGAGGAAGACAATTCTTCTGGCTTTAAAATCTATTTACGTTCAGCCTAGAGCAAGAGTTTTATGTTTTTGATAGTCCCCTAATGGCTTCAGGTAAGCCTGGAACTAAAACATTAGCTTCTCAATGGAGGAAGGACAAATCAAATATCAAATACACAGAGCTGCCATTTATCTCTCTCCACTTCTGCTGAAAAGACCACCCTTTAAAAAATCTGTCTGATAAGTACTGTAGGGGAAATGGCTGCAATTGCCACCTTTTCTAAACCTCAGTGGTCTGAGCATAATCCAAAGACGGCTCAGAGGCCCTTATACTTCCCTAACTCCACTGTGTAAGCTGGATGCTTTCTTGACCCGCATGACTCAGTTTCCACAAAGACTTATACCGTATTTTCCGGCGTATAAGATGACCGGGCGTATAAGACGACGCCCTAATTTTACAGTTAAAACATAGGTTTAGGCCTATATTCGCTGTATAACACTACCCCCCACTTCCGAGGCTGTAGTCTTATACAGCGAATATAGGCCTAAACCTATGTTTTAACTGTAAAATTAGGGGGTCGTCTTATACGCTGGAAAATACGGTAGTCAAAGGTTTACAAATCAAGCATCCAAAAGTTATCAAGAAGGACTTTAGACTCTAAATTGTGTCTCTTTTAAAAATGATTAAGAAGGTCCAATTTATAAGCTAGCAACACTTTTCATATGTCCTTTTTTCTTTTCCCAACTCTCTTTACCCCGTATCACTCACCAGTTCCCATACGCTAACACCCACCTTCCCAACAAAATGCTTCTTTATTTCATTTATCCTTTTGTCTCTCACTCAGTATTTAGATTAACTTGATTTCTCTGATTTCTTTTCCATAACCTCCAACTTGTGATCTGTTTTCTTTTCTTTTCTTTTCCCATTATTTAGTTCCCTCTTATGGATGTCAAGGGATTCAACTGACAGAGGCTAAGTCTCCACAGGTCACACAAATATTTGATCCTGATCAGGGCTTATATTTGGTCTTGTCATCTGTTGGCTATTGTGCTGGAATATTTGCATCGTGGACTGTGGGCATGGGGCTTGGAGCATTAGGTTCCTTGTTGAGTATGTTCCGTCACAGTTTGGATACTGTCCCCTTGTCCTGCATGGGGAGGAATTGAAACGGGACTGGAATAGGAACTTCTGCGTTGTCTTTGGATTAAGGGCAGGAAGAGTGGAAAGGAAATATGAGTGAAGGTGGTGGCTGTTTGGATTCTGATGAAAGTGTAGAAATAGGGAACACAGTCATCAGTTAAGGTGCTGAAGAAGGAAATATGGAGGGGAGAGAAAAGCATAGGAGAGAAAAGGGATGATGGAGAAGGATGTAGAGGGTGCCAGTGAGCAGGGCAAGAAGGGGAGCAAGGAAGAAATCCAGGGCAGAGAGAGATGAGTGACTCTTAAAAAAACAAAAAGCCCACAGTTAGAAACTCGATTTCTTCTGGCAGTAGCGTCACCTGACTTGCGGTCCAAGGGACTGAGAGGATTACAGTGACATGGATGATGTGCCAGGAGCAGATTTCTGATGGTACTCTTGGGACTGGGATAAAAAATGTTACTAGACTGTGAGTAGTTGAATTGACCTCCTAGAAATATGGCCCTAGATAATGGGCAGGTATGATACACTCCTCTGTTATTCACACCCGTTTTATTGTGCGTTAGAAACACGCCTAGGTTTCTGCCCCAGCTCCTGAGACATCCAAGCCCAGAATATTTGCTTCAAAGGCTGAGCTAACAGAGATTAAGCTGAGGTTTATTTAGACATTGCCTCTCTTTCCAAAGTAGGTCAAGACTCCATGACTGACAATCTTAAATAAACTGCTTGCCTTTTTTTTAAGTTTGGATGAAAACTTGGAAACCTTACATGAAAACATTCTCCTTTTACAAATAAGAAAAAGAAGTGCAGAGTGACAACTTTAAAAAGAAATCTGTTTCTGAGGCTGGATCCATACTTTCCCATGTCCAGAAGAGGTAGAAATGAACTCCGTGGGGCCTCAAGGTTGAGTAACGAAGCAGGACTAACAACAAATTACAGCGCCCAGAACATTTCAATTTCTACAATTCTTTTTAATCCTCAGAACAATAGGGTGACAAGTGGGGCAGACCCCATTCACAAATGAGTTCAGACGGTTTAAAAATGCGTAGATCATAGGGAGAGAGACCTCCTGCTGCAGACACTATATTCAGGTGAATGCTTATGCCACCCTAACAGGCTGCTTCTTTCTTCTTTGTATGAATGTTTTTCTTAACCTTAGTTCCCACCTCTATGGTGTTGTTAAGGTTGAACAGTTCGAAGTGGAGCCATTTTGACACACTGATGCTTAGTTGTAATATTGACAACAAAGAGGCCTTCATAGTGTCCACCACTGACGGACTCACTCAAAAGGCAAATTGCACAGTAGAGAGACCATTCAAGAATCAGGGAGCGGGAGAGGGTAACAGGGTAAGAAGAAGAATCTTTCTTCCCATTGGGTCTTTCCCCCTGATTCATAACTTTGGTTGCTTCTTCCTTCGGGGTGGTCCTTTGGTGCTCACTTTCATGGGAGCATCAGGAAGAAGATAATGTTGTGTGGTGGTACCCACACATGGTCATGCTGTTGGCCAGTAGGTGGTAGGCTGACCAGGTGTACCATTTTAAACAGGACAGAAAAGAACAGTACTGTCCTGTCTCAAATGGTATGTATGCTCAGCCTCCTGACACCTGCCCAGTGAGACTCGGCCGACCATGCAAACCTTTTGATGTAGGATAGTACCGTTGTTTCCTGTCCTGTTTAAATAAGTACATCTGGTCAGCCTAATGGGTAGCCAAACAAGACAGGGCAAAGGGTTTCCTTCTTCCACTTAAGATCCGTCTCAAGCATATCCTAGCCAAATGCTCCCAAACGCTATGAAGTGCAGGAAACCTCGAGGTCTCTGGTCTATATGTCCTATGATCACAAGCTTTGTATGTGACGTAGGGTTAAAGCTTTCAGAATACATAGCCATTCCCAGTATCTCACTTAGTTCCATTCTCCACTGACTAAGAACACTCTCTTTTGCAGCTCAGTTTTGTTTCCCTCTCCCACTGACCACCTCAGCGGACCGGCCAGGGCTTTCACTTTATCACAGACGATTCCAAAGTTCCACAGACTGCCCAACACCCCTGACTCTCCTATTGGCCTGCTTCTCCCTTTTTCCCTTTATAAATCATTCGGTCAGTGCTCACTCTCTTTACTAGACAAGTGCAAATGAGGAAAACCTGGATTTTTTTTTCCTTCCACCTACAGCCAAACATCATAGTTTCAAGCCAGCTCAGCATTGGTAGTGGGAAGTGCCTCAGAGAATGGAACCTCATCCAATAAAACTGAGCTGTTGGTTTTGGATCACACACTGTGAATTGATTTATTGTTTGAAGTGATGAAAAAAGGTGTTGGGAGACTTGGAGGAGAGTTTTGTTCTGCAGCAGTAATGCTCCTGCAGTCAGGGAACAGCCTTCTGAGGGTTGGGAGTTAGGAAATGTGGGGTTATTTCGGTAGCTGTCAGCAGGAATTGGCTAGAGTCTGTATGTTAAATAAATACAAACTGCCTATTTAATTATTTAACAACGAGAACAATTGTCGTACTGTTGGCAAGTGGAAAACAGTCAGCACTCCAACTATGTAAAATCCCATGTTGTTCCCATGATGTGATTTGACCCTGCTTGCACCCACAGGCCACCCTCAGCCCTCCAGGGCATCTTGTTGCTGTTTTATGGGAGTTGGAATGCTGCTGAAATTGGAGTACAGATCTTCTTAAGTAAGGAAATGCTGGAGAAACAAGAGTCACTTAACCTCCAAACCGGTTCCAAGGCAACCGCTGTGTTGAAACTTCACTTGGGTTCCACTGGCTTTTTTTTTTTTTTCCCTGCCTCTGCCTCTGCCAAATTGTTCTTGCCCTTGCCTCTTGGAAACTGCTGAATTTGAGCAACTGGAGGCAAGGAGTCGCTCCTTTACTTAGGAATGTGTACAGCAAAAATTCAAACTCTTTGTTTTTGAGAAAGTAGCTGTTATTTTACTATTGCTTAAAAAGACTCTAGTTTAATTTACATAACCACGCAGAAGTAGGCTGAGCCTCATAGAATTTGTGTGGCCTGATGTGTTGAATACCACAATGCTCTGATTCTAGCTGACACCACTAATACTTTGTATTTATTGTGTATGTTTGAATAAATATAAATAAATGCTTGTTATTATGATATAGTAATCGTTTGCAATGTCTATATATATAATTTTGGAACCTAGAAGACAAGTGATAGCATTTAACATGAAAAGTGGGTATTGATAGTCAAGATTAATAGAATACCTTATACTAAAAGTGAAGAAAGAAAAGGAATAGAGGAAAGTGGAGAGAAACAGGGACAGAGAGGAGAGAAAAGAAGGGAAGAAGAGAAGAGAGAAAAGAAAACATCAAAACTAGGAGAGCTCTGAGAGACAGAACCGAGTCTTGCAGCTCTTACCTTAAAGGGCAGGAAAACAAGTCTCACAGTTCACGTGCACTCAGGTTTCCTTCTCTATAGCATGTCATGTTCTGGCAGTTAGTGAATTGATTGCACTTTCACCTTGGCTTCCATAAGTGCTAATGTTTGATTTGGGCTGAAAATTACCATCTAACTTTAGAGAAATTGGTGCTTTGGGGGAGTCTCCTGCCTCATCTGTGCCTGGTAGAACTCCCAACACAGCTGCTCTCCCCACCCGCCTTCCCCAGCTTCTCAGCAGACACAGCATACAGATGTAGCTAGCACTTGCTCATCCTAACATCCCAGCTCAGGGAAGGGTGCTGACTCCCCAAGCCAGGCTACTCTCCTATACATCCTCACGATTCCCTATACTTTCCGTTGGTAGCACTTATCCAGGCTCTACTGATATATTTACTGTATGTTGTGATTACTTATTTATATATTTCTCCTAACTAGACTGTAAACGCCATGAGAGCTGGGGCCGTGCTGTAACCCTTACCCTTGTTGAAGAAGCACCTACAATGTCCAGTACCTATTAATTGATCAATAAATATTTCTTCAATGAATGATTATATGGTATTAACATATATAGACATATATGTCCATATATGCATATAGTATTATAAAACGTATAAATATATGTAATATCTTGTGTATATTTGTAGACTGTATATATACTATAGTGCTCATACACACATATCCAATATTGACTTAATTTCTCTGAGCACTATCCACTCATTTGTGAAGTGAAAATTAATGTAAGGTTCTTTGCAAACACAAGTGTTAGACCAATAGAAGGGATCAGAGTGACCTTCCAATTTAGACCATATGGTAGACACCCCATCAAATGCCTTATATGCTTATAGAAGTCATGTAAGCATCTCCCAATCAAGCTCGCTCTCTCTGCTCAAGCCGCTTCATCATTCAAATAGCTCTAAATTTAGGGTCACTTCCAAATATAGTGCATTTCCTGTGCAATTCCTTCCGTGAAAGACCGCAATGTCCAACCAGAACTGGGACTAATGCTTCTTATTAGCCCAGTGGCAATTCTGTCTCTCTCTTGGCTGCAGTGTGTGAGTTGATTGGGGGGCCATGTGATTGTGTTCACATCCAAGCTCAGTAGAATGAATTTTTCAAGCATGATTTGCAAGTCACACGATCACATGCCTCCCGAGTCCAGCTGTACAGCAGCTGCTGCCTCCTCTGCATCCGTTCATCTTGCACTTGGATCAAAAGTGTAAGCATATTTGCCTGAACTGATTTGGTCTCAGTCCAGCTGTTTGTTCCCCATCGTCATCAGGATGTTTATAAACCTGTTCTTCTTGCTGCTCTTGTTTCATTGTCACACTTGGGTCTGAAGAGTATTTTGCCACTTGGCTCTGGCTGAAGCAGGCAATTTGGCTACCTGTACTCTGGTACTGAAACTTCTCAAAGGGTTTTGTTTCAAACCTCTTCTATCTAGTATTCACTTGCAATGATATAGAAGAGTGACTCAGCCTATATATTTTATCAAAGATAGGTCATAAGTGTCATTTTTGGTCTACTAATCTCATTACATGATTAGCTTTTGACCAGGGGTGTCAAACTGGCAGCGAGGTAATTTTTTGTGGCCCACGATGGTCTGAAATAAAATGAAAATAGAAAAAATTGTTATGAAGAAAATAGCACTTAGGGGAGATCGAGGCAACACCGTACCCACAATTCCCTCGTTAACCCTTTAACTACTGAAGACGCCTATACACGTGGCCCAGTGCCTTTCCTGGGGGCCTGTGGGCATGTATAAATGTGCTGACTCAGTTCTAGTGACGTTTGTAAATGTGATGTGGCCCGCGTGAATCTTGCCTGTTGCACCAAATGGCCAGTGTTTTAATTGAGTTTGACACCCCTGGTTTAGACAAAAGAGTTATTTCAAACTGAGACAAACACAGATCAGAGGAAGAAATTTATTCTTCCTCCTCTTGTTTGGGTTAATTGGATAAATAAATATACTATTTTTCTTTTCCAGAAAGTTATTTAGACTATTTCTAAAGCACACAGATACCTGTCACTCACCAGCAGGTAGTTTGTTGGCAGCAACTGTGCTGGAAGAACAGTTGGCAGTGAGCGTGGTGGTATGGAAAGGTGCCTCCTGGAGCAGATCAACGTTCCAGGGCTGGCTGACTCCTGACTGTGAGAACATGAGTGAGTCACTTACTTTCTTTGTGACTCAATTTCCTTCAATTAATAACAGGCACTATTTATTATAATAAAACCTGTAGTTAAATTTTGTTTCTCACTCATAGGTGGAATATAAAACTGAAAGTAACAAAGAAATGAAAACTCATGGACACACTCAATAGTTTAGTGGTTACCTGAGGGGAAGGGGGAGGGGGGTGGGAGAGCTGGAGGTAGGGGTGAGTAGGGAGAGGGCATCAAATATATGGTGATGGAAAGTGACCTGATTCTGGGTGGTGAGCACATAATGCGATGTATAGACAATGTAATGTAGAATTGTACACCTGGAAACAGTGTAATTGTTATCAATCAATGTCACCCCAATAAAATGAACAATAAAAAAACATTTGTTTCAGCAGTACAGATTTCTGTACCCCCTCTAAAGATCCTGTTTCAGTGTGTCTGAAACATTTCCAAGTCGCTCAAAGCACCTTTGATGGGCTGAGACTATAGAGCTACACTGTCCAATACAGTGGCCAGGACCCTTGGGGCAAGTGAGCACTATGTGGCTAGTCAGAATTGAGATGTGCTGTAAGTATAAGACATGCACTGGATTTCAAATTTAGCATAAAAAAGGGCATATAAAATATTCAACTAGTCATTTGTGTATTGACTACATGTTGAAGTGATAGTAATTTGGATATGATGGCTTAAAGAAAATGTTATTATAATTAATTTTACTTGTTTCCTTCTACTTTTTAAAAACTGTGGCTCCAAGAAAATTGAAAATTACATGTGTGGGTTCCATTATGCTTCTGTTGGATGGCATTGCTATTGAGCACAAGGAAATTTTTTTGAGAGAACAACATGCCTGGAGGATAAACCACTAACGAACTATGAAAGAGTAGCCTTATAAATCAACTCAGTGTAACCCTACTGGTCCTGATCCAACGAACTCCAGTCCCCAGTTTCCATTTTGACTACTAGAATTAACAAGTGAAGGCCTGAGAAAGAATTGGGCAGACAATGGGGAGGTACTGTTTTCTTGGTCGATGGATCCTCTCCTTAATGCACCTGCCTGGTTCCAGCTGTCATTTAGAAGTAAAGAAGCATGACCCAGTTCCATTATGAACTCAGACTTTCTCACTTGCCCAACCCTCTTCTCATTCTCCATTTCACTTCTTGATAATCCAACATCAGGCTGTTCCCCTTGATGCTACATGACAACTAGTAAGTTATAAAAAAATGATTTTTCTTTTTTTACATAATGTTTTTTGAATTAACCTTTTATTTTTCATTTAGAGCATATATGTGATATTATATTAGTTTACATGTACAATATAATGATTAGACATTGTTACAACTTACAAAGTGATCCCCTGATATATCTAGTACTCTTCTGACATTATATGTAATTATTACAAGGTTACTGACTATATTTCTTATGCTATACTTTATACCCCCATGACTGTTTTTGTTATCTATATATAACTGCATATTTTTTAATTTCATTTTTCCTTCTATATAAATATTTTAAAGATTTTTATTAACATATAGCTAACATATAATATTATATTAGTCTCAGGTGTACACAGTAATTATTCAACATTTATACACCTAAAGAAGTGTTCACCATGGTAAGTCCAGCAACCATCTGACACTGTACCACATTATCACAATATTATTAACTCTGTTCCTCATGCTGTACTTTACACCCCCATCACTTACTTGTTTTATACCTGAAATTTTAAACTTCTCATTGCCCTTCACCTTTCCTCCCCCTTTTTAATTTTTAAATTACAGTTGACATTCAATATTATTTTGTATTAATTTCAGGTGTACAGCATAGTGGTTAGATGCTTATATAATTTAAGAAATGAACCCCCTGACTAGTCTAGTACTCACCTGGCACTATACATAGTTAAAACCATATTATTGACTACATTTTCTATGCTTTATTTTATATACCCATGGCTACTTTGTAACAACCCATTTGTACTTATTAATTCCTTCCCATTTTTTACACCCTCCTGTATGCCCTCCCATCTGAAAACCATCAGATTGTTTTCTGTATCTATGACTTTGTTATTGTTTTGTTTGTTTTGTTCTTTAGATTCCACATGTATGTGAAAGCACATTTCATCAGTCTTTCTCTGTCTGACATACTTCACTTAGCACAATACCCTCCAGGTCCGTCCATTCCACCACAGATGGCAAGAACCCTTTCCCTTCCAGCCAAGCGATATTCTGTTGCACATATGTACCACCTCCTCTGTATCCATTCACCCATTAGGTGACACCCAGGCTGCCTCTACGTCTTGGCTGCAGTGATCATATGGATGCACATGTCCTCTTGAACTAGCAATTTTGGGTTTCTTTGGATAAATACTCAGAAGAGGGATTACTGGGTCCCTCTTTGCCTCTTGTTATTGCCTTTGTTTTTAGATTTATTTTATTGTTTTTGAGAGAGAGAGAGACAGAGAAGGGGAGGGCCCAGAGCAGTCTCCATAGTTGTACCTCATCAGTTTTGGGTGGAGCCTCCTGCATGGGAAGCGTGCCCCACAAGCTGGGGGCTGAACTGGAAGCCTCCCACGTGGGACTCTTGCCCCAGTGAGAACCAAACTGGGGGCCTCCCACATGGGAAGCACACCCCATTTCAGCATATGGGTCTGCACAGGCAGGGGGCCGGGATTCAATCCTCAGCCCCCGGGGCTGCAAAGCAGTGCTTAACTCACTGAGCCATCTCAGCATCCTCATAGCCTTTGTTCTATATAAGTACTTTGGCTAATGTTAGTATTGCTGCTCAGCTTTTTGTTTGTTTCTATTTTTATTAAATATCTTTTTCCATCCCTTTACTTTTGGTCTGTGTCTTTCAATCTGAAGTGAGTCTTTGGTAGGCAGTGTAAATAAAGGTCTTATTTTCTTTTCCATTCAGCCACCCTATTTTTTTTTTTTGCCTTTTTAAAAATTACATTGTATATAAAACAACATAATGATTAGACATTTATACCCCTCACAAAGTGATAACCTCACTAAGTCTACTCTACCCATCTGCCATCATACAGTGCTATTACAATACAATTGACTGTATTCCCTATGCTGTACTTTACATCCCATGGCTGTGTGTGTGTGTGTATTTGTGTATCAGTTGACATACAATATTATTTTATATTAGTTTTATGTGTGTAGCACAGTGGTTAGGCATTTTTATAACTTATGAAGTGATCTCCATGATGAGTTCAGTACCTATCTGACACCCTACATAGTCTTTACAATATTATTGGCTGTATTCCTCATACTATATTTCACATCCTTGTGACTATTCTGGGACTACCAATTTGTACATCCTGATACCTTCATCTTTTTCACCTATCCCCAACCCCCACCCTCATCTAGCAACCATTAGCTTGTTCTCTGTGTCTATTTATGTTTTGTTTGCTCATTTATTTGATTTCTTAGATTCCATATACAGGAGACTCTCCATTAACTGGAATGCAAGCAACCAGCAAAATCTCACTTATCCAGCATCTCCCAATCCCCATGGGTTCCAGTTAACTGAGAGTCTAGTGAATATGTGAGATCACATGGTATTTTTCTTCCTCAGTCTGACTTATTTCATTTAGCATACTACCCTCTATGTCTATTCACATTGTTGCAAATGGTAAGATTTTATTCTCTTTTATGGCATTTATACAATACTCCATTGTATAAATGTACTATAGTTTCTTTGTCTAATTGTATATTGATGGGCATATTAGTTGTTTCCATATCTTGGCTATTGTGACTAGTGTTGCTGTAAACATAGGGATGCATATGTTGTTCGGAATTAGTATTTTGGATTCCTGTAGATAAACACCTGTGAGTGGAATTGCTGGGTCACAAGGTAGTTCTATTTTTAATTTTTTTAAAGATTAATTTTATTCTTTGAGAGAACATGACAGGGGGAGACAGAGAGAGAGAGAAAAGGAGGTAGGGCTCAGAGCAATCCTTATAGTTGTACATCATTAGTTGTGACAGGGTTTCATTCCACACAGGTGGATGTGGAGCCATGTGGGGCAGGAACTGAACCAGGGGCCTGCCTCTTGGGAGGAGAGAACCTTCACTGTCATCCCGGCAGTTCAGCATATGGGTTTCCACGGACTGGGAATCAAACCCCAGACCTCACGGTTGCAAGGAAAGTGCTCAGCCAGCTGAGCTATCCTGGAGTCCCTATTTTTAATATTTCGAGGAACCTCTATACTGTGTTCCATAGTGACTACATTTATTTGCAATCCCACCAACAGTGCAAAGGGTTCCCTTTTCTCCACATTCTTGCTACTCTTTCTTCTTTGTTGATGTATTGATGACAGGAATGAGGTGGCATCTCATTGTGGTTTTTACTTGCATTTATCTGAAGATTAGTGATGTTGAGCACCTTTTCATATGTCTATTGATTATGTGTATTTCCTCTTTGGAGAAATGTCAGGTCCTCTGCCCATTTTTAAATTGGACTGTTTGTTATTTTTGGTGTTGAGTTGTAGGAGTTTTTTATAAATTTTGAATATTAACCTTTTATCATATGTCATTGTTAGTGAATATCTTCTCCCCTATAGTAGAATGTCTTTTTGTTTTGCTGATGGTTTCCTTTGCTGTGAAAAAAAACCTTTTTAGTTTAATGTAGTCCCATTTGTTTATGTTTTTCTAATTTTACCTTGCTTGAGGAGATATATCATTAAAAATATGACTAATGGATGGGGAAGTTGGGATGGCTCAGTGGGTTAAGTGCTCACTTTGCAGCCTCGAGGATTGAATCCAGGCCCCAACCATATGCTGAACTGGGGTGTGCTTCCCATGCAGAAAGCCATCAGTTCTTGCCCATTTGTTTGGCCCCTGGCTCCAGGGTGCAGGTCTCCCATGTGAGAGACCCCCAGCCCAGTTCCTGCCCTACATGGCCCCACACACCTGTGTGGAATGAAACCATGTTGACTGATGATGTACAACTATGGAGACTGCTCTGGGCCCTCCCTCGTTCTCTCTGTTTCTCTTTGTCTCTGTCTCTGTCTCTATCAAAAACAATAAAATTTAAAAAATATATTACTAAAGGTGATGTCTGAGAGTTTACTTCCTATATTTTCTTCTAGGAATTTTACGGTTTCTGGTCTTAGGTTTTTAACCCATGTTGCGTTTATTCTTGCATATGGCGTAAGAAGGTGGTCCAGTGTTTTGGGTTGGTTTTTTGTTTGTTTGTTGGTTTTGTTTTTTTTGCACATATCTGTGCAATTTTCCCAGCACCATTTATTGAATAGACTGTCTTTACCCCAATGTATATTCTTGCTTCCTTTGGCATAAATTAAATGACCAAATAGGCATGAATTTACTCTGGGTTCTCTATTTTGTTCCATTGATCTATGTGTCTGTTTTTACGCCAATACCATGCTGTTTTGAATACTATTGCCTTGTAGTATAACTTAATATCAGGTAGCATGATACCACCCATTTTGTTCTTTTTCCCAATTGCCATGGCTTTTTGAAATCTTTTTTGGTTTCATAGAAATTTTGGGATTATTTATTTTAGTTCTGTGAAAAATGCCGTTGGTATTTTGATAGGGATTGCATTGAAACTGTAGCTTGATTTGGGTAGCGTGGACTTTTTAACTTTATTAGTTTTTCCTATCCATGAGCATGCTATATGCTTCTGTTTATTTGTATCTTCTTTAATTTCTCTCTTTGAAGTCTTAAATAATTTTCTGAATACAGGTATTTTACTTTGTTGGTTAAATTTAGTCCTAGGTATTTCCTTTTTTTTTTCCTTTTTTTTTTTTGATGCAATTATAAGTGATTTTGCTTTCTTAATTTCTTTTTCTGATAGTTCACTATAGTATATAAAATATTACTGATTTCTGAATATTAATTTTGTATTCTGCTACTTTACTAAATTCATTAACCAGTTCTATTCATTTTTGGGTAAATCTTTGAGAATCTCTATACACATACTATCATGTCATCCGCAAAAAATGACTACTTTTCTTTCTCATTTGAATGCTGTTTATTTCTTTTCCTTGTCTGATTGCTGTGACCAGAATTTCCAGTGCTATGTTGAATAAAAGTGGTCTTTTTTTTAATCTGAAAGTGAATACTTCTAGTTTTTCCCCGTTGAGTATGATATTAGCTTTGGGTTGTCATATATGACCTTTGTTATGTTGAGACATGTTCCCTCTATTCCCACTTTGATGTGTTGTTGAATTTGGTTTGCAAATATTTTGTTGAGGATTTTTGCGTCTATGTTCATTACAGATATTAGCCTACAGTTTTTTGTTTTGTAATACTTTTGCCTGGTTTTGGATTCAAGGTAATGTTAGCCTCATAAAAAGAGCTTGGGAGCCTTTCCTCTTGGATTTTTGAAATAGTTTGAGGAGAGTAGGTATTAATTCTTTTTTGAATGTTTGATAAAATTTACCTCTGAAGTCATTTGGACTAGGACTTTTACTTGTTGGGAATTTGTTGATTACTGATTTGATTTTATTGGTAGTAATCAGTCTGTTCAGATTTTGTTTTTTTCTTGGTTCAGTCTTGGAAATAGTATGCTTCTAGGAACTTACCATATCTATTTCTTCCAGATTGTCAAATTGGTTAGGGTATAGTTGTTCATAGTATTTTTTTAATTTTTTTTTTTTTTTTTTGTAGTTCTGTGGTGTCAGTTGTCACTTTTCCTTTTTCATTTCTGATTTTTTGCATTTGAGCCTTCTCTCTTTCTGTTTTGATGAGACTGGTTAAAGGTTTGTCCATTTTGTTAATTTGTTTTCAAAGAACAGGCTCTTAATTTTATTGATCTTTTGTATTTTTTTTGTTGTTGTTTCTATTTTGTTTATTTCTGCTCTGATCTTTATTATTTCCTTTCTTGTACTCATTTTGGGCTTTACTTGCTATTCTTTTTTCATTTCACTTATGTGTAAAGATAGACTGTTTATTGTTTATTTGAGATAATTCTTTCTTTATTATTTATTTTTTTTAGGTGGGCCTGCCCCACAGGTTCTGTATTGCTATTTTTTCATTTCCATTAGTCTCAAGTTATCTCTTTATTTCTTGATCTCATTTTTACCTATTCATTATTTAGTAACATGTTATTTAGCCTCTATGTATTTGTGTGTTTTTCAGTTTATGTCTTGTAATTAATTTCCAGGTTCATATTACTGTGATCAGAGAAGAAACTTGATATGATTTTAATCTTCTTAAATTTATTGAGATTTGTTTTGTGGCCTAACGTGTGGTCTGTCTTGGAGAATGTTTCATGTGCACTTGAAAAGAATGTATATTCTGCTGCTTTGGGGTGATATGCTCTAAAAATATCTACTAAATCCATCTGGTCTAGTGTGTCATTTAAGGGCTCTCCTTCTGTGTTGATTTTCTGTCTGGAAGATCTGTCCAATGTTGTCAATGAAGTTTTAAAGTCCCCTATTATGATTGTGTTACTGTTGATCTCTGCCTTTGTCAGTCAATATTTGCTTTATGTATTTAGGTGCTTCTATGTTAGTGCTTCCTTTCGTTGGATTGATCTCTTTACTGTTATGTAACATCCTTCTTTGTCTCTTGTTATAGCTTTCATTTTAAAGTCTATTTTTGTCTGATATAGGTATTGGTGTGTCAGCTTTTTTCTTGTTTCCATTTATGTGAAATATCTTTTCTTATGTTTTTAATTGTATTCTGTGTGTGTGTTTTGATCTGAGGTGAAGACAGCATATAATGGGTCTTGTATTTTTTAATCCATTTAATCCTTTTACATTTTAAGTGATTATTAATAGGTACTTAATTATTGCCATGTTATTATTCATATTTTTTATCTTTGTTTTCTCCTTTCTTGTGCTTAATTATGTCATTTTAATATTTCTTGTAACACTGGCTTGGTGTTAATGAATTCCTTCAGATTTTTATTATCTGGGAAGTTTTTCTAGCTCTCCTTCAATTTTAAAATGATAGCCTTGCTGGGTAGAGTAGTCTTGGTTGTAAGTCCTTTTTATTATTTTGAATATTTCCTGCCAATCCTTTCTGGCCTGAATGTTTCTGTTGAGAAATGAGCTGACAATTTCATAGAAAGTCCCTTGTGAGGAAATATTTGTCTTTTTCCTACTGTTTTTTAAGATTCTCTTTTTACCTTTGTTATTTTTATTATGATGTGTCTTGGTATGGGCCTATCTGAGTTCATCTTGTTTGGGACCCTTTGTGCTTCCTGGGCTTGTCTGTTTATTTTCTTTACCAGGTTAGGGAAGTTTTCAGTCATTACGGTATTTCTTTAAATAGGTTCTCAATTCCTGGTTCTCTGTCTTCTTCTTGTACTCCTATGATGTGAATGTTTTATGCTTGATGTTGTCCCACAGATCCCTTAAACTGTCATCATTTAAAAAACTTTTCTTTCTCTTTTTGTTGTACCAATTGGGGGTTTCTGCTACCTTATCTTCTAAATTGTTATTTGGTCCTATGCTTCATCTAATTTGCTGTTAATTCCTTCTGGTGTATGCTTCATTTTAGTTACTGTATTTTTTCTTTCTGACTGGTTGTTTTTTGTTTTCTATGTCTTTCTTTATGCTTGTTATTACTTTGTTGAAATTCTCACTAAGTTCCTTAAACATTCTTGTAACCAGTATTTTAAAACCTTTCTTTGGTAGTAAGTTGGTTGCCTTCATTTCATTTTGTTCTATTTCTGGAGGTTTCTCCTGTTCTTTTGAGCATGTTTTTTGTTTGTTTGTTTGTTTGTTTGTTTGCTTGCTTGTTTTGTTTTTTTATTCTGTCTCTCTGTGTTTACTTCTTTGTGTTAAGCAGATCTCTTATGTCTCTTAGTCTTTGCTAGATAATCTTATGTAGTATGTGTCCTGATTGGTCCAATGATGCAGTCTTCCCAATAGCCTATGCATGCATAGATATTAGGAGAGTCCTTTGAATATGTTGTGTGTGTTCTCCTATTATAGTTGAGCCTTGATTGCTTTTGAAGCAGCACTGAGTAGGATTGAGTCCCAGGCTGACTGATTGTGATGATTGGCTTTATCCACAATGTGTGAGTTGCTGTGTGGGGGCTGACCTTTCAAAGAGGGATTCAGCTCTCAAAGGAGGATTAACCCCTTGTGGGCTCATGTGCCTGTTGAGACCACCCTTTGGGTGTGCTGCTTGTGATATTAATCAGGTAGTGCTCTGGTATGGTCTGAAGCTGGCCGCTGGGTGTATTGTTTCTGATGTCTCTTTGGAGGAGCTTCCTTTCAGGCTGATTTCAGCCTTGCCTGTTACCAGCCTGTGGCTACCTGGTAAGAACCACAAAGTTATATGTAGCTGCCCCTGCCTGTGTTGAACCTGGAGGCATGTGGGTTTGGCCTTACTCTAAGGTGACCAGATTTTAACATTGGTAAAGCGGGACACCATTGACCGGGGGGGAGGGGCTTCTTGATTAAAAATTTGGTCTATCTCCCGCCGTTCCCTAGCTTGTCGTGCATTCTTTCCAAAAATTGGGACTTTTTTAAAATGCCGCGGGACGCGGGACAAATTGTTAAAAATTGGGACTGTCCCGCCAAAAGCGGGACGTCTGGTCACCTTATCTTACTCTGAACTGAGGCCAACTGCCACCAGTATGAGGCCTGAGGAAGGTTGGCCAAAGGCACAGGAACCCCTATGCCTATTGCAACCTGATGGCTGCCCATAAGGCCCAGCTGTTGGAAAAGGCTTTTTAGGTGAGTGGGCTGGGCTGGTTGACCCATTGTGTAGAGTGTCCTCAGTGATGAAGACTTAGCTGGGTGGGGTGAGTTTCAGGAAGTCACGAGGCATGGGCAGTGGATTTTTACAAAGTTAATGTGGATTTAGTTCTTATACCAGTGCCTAGACTGTGACCACTGCCCACAGTACCCTGAAAACAGCTGAGCCAGGCCCCTCTTGCCTTGGGCTCACAAATCTCTGAAAGTAGCCCCAAAGTGGCTGCAACACAGGTTTAGAATCACTCTTCACCACTGAAAACTTCCCCAGGCTGTCACAGGCCTTCTGCCACTATAAGTTCCCCTGGCTTAGGGGTGAACCTAGCCACCCAGCTTCTGAGATTACCTCTGGCAATGCAGTTTTAGGTGCATAGGGCAGGTTTCCAGGAAGCTACTGGGTGTAAGTAGTGGTTTCTACAAAGTCAATGGAGTCTTGGCTCCCACATTTGTGCTGAGCCTGTGATCACCCCACAGAAATGCCTTAAGAACATCATGGCCATCCACTGCCCACCTTAAGCCCTCAGGAGCCCAAGAGCTGCCCATGAAATGCTATGACACAAGTTCTAGGTCACCTCCTACTAGCAAATGCCTCTTTGGCTGCAGCAGTTGGTATACCTCTTAAAAAATGTTTTCCAGCTACCTTATCTTTTATTTTATTTTTTATCTCATCTAAGCCTATTTCAAGGACATCTTTTTTTTTTTTTAATTGTTAAATTTAATGGGGTGACATTGGTCGGCAACAATCAGGCAGTTTCCAGATGT